>JAZGTJ010008189.1:0-21438 GCA_036877575.1 Botia almorhae | reverse complement strand
TTGGATATTATTTTCGTGTGCGTAACGGGGATGACGTGGGATTATTAAACATAACCCTGCTTTTCCAAACCATTACTAGTGCGCAGTCCAGTCACACCTGGATACATATGTCCACAGACTATATAAGTGACGTGAAGCGCACAGGTAAGAACCACGTGGTTACTTAGCAACAGAAGAAAAAGATTTGGTTGCTAAGAGACAGCCGCGGTACCTGCAGTCTGTTGATACACAGTGTATACATTTTAAAATAATAATGAAACGGCCAGTCATCACTGAGTCATAATAAAAAGGACAACGAGAAATGGGAGTATGATTCCCAGTGGAATTGGATACGTCAATTATAGGTTATTATGTCTAACGATCACATGAATTATGTCAATGGTTAGTTTTTTTCCAGCCCACATGCTCTTTAAACGCGTGCTTGTATTTACTCTCTGCTCGTCTGCCTGACGCGCAGCGTATTTACGCACCAGAGGAATAAAGAAAAGGCTACTGTTCACAACCTCTCCACTGTGCTCCAAAGCCTTTTTCAAATTCAGTTAAACTGCGACTCTGAACCGATGATACACACGGTCTCGGCGCGCTCCACTACACCGATTTTACGCGCAAGCGTTGATTTATCTGTCCGTTAACCCCAGCCGAACACGCGCGCACTGCGCCGCACGCTGGGTCTCCATGACATGAGAGAACAAAATATTCGTGCGGGACAGTTTCAGCGTTAGGTCTTCACCTGAATTCAGTCAGAGTACTGTGAAAACTCTGCACATCGATGGGAAAGATCGTGCAGGTGTTCAGCAGCCCACACACCGCGGAGAATGGAACTTCTTACCTGGGTGTAAGGTAAGTCACCAGATTCATTTCTGTACGCGCTGTACATATGCACCGACAGTCGCGTACAACGGGGTTTATGGGAATGAAAACTGTCATGCGTTCTCTATATTCATTTAGTAAGGGTGTGGCATTTACAATAGTATTATTCGGGGTGAGAGTCTTTTACGTGCCCAAATATGAGTAAATGAACAACATTATTGAGCCGTACGATTATGTATCTTCAGAATGCAGACTAAACATTGTATATACGTTGTACCATACTCTTGGCCTGTCACTTAGTAGATTGAAACTGAGAATACACATTTTAAATGACTGAACCAGCTTCATATATTGTGTCATCTGCAGTAGCCCTATAAGAATAGCTCACACACGTAGAGGTGCTGTGATGCCGAATATGTTTGCCTATATGTGGCAATTTCTATTAATATCTCTGCTCCATTTAAATCATCCGACCCAGTTTACATGCTTTACATTAAGAGAGCATCGTGGTGCCATATGTTATGATCAGTAATAATCAAAAAATATGTATGTCATCTGTGTTGCCAATCTGGAACTATTTTATCTATTATTTCTATTTAATTTATTGTATTTGTGTTCTTTTAGTTTCATCGCCGTTCTATTATAATCCCAATAATCCCAAACAAATATGTGCATTTACCTTGTTGGTTGTTTGTATGAAATCGGTGTAACTAGTGTAAAATGATGTCAAACGATTATTACACGTGGGTTCACTTTAAGTGTCTTTTAACGCATTATAGTAAAAGTTGAAGTTTTAATTGGAGTCACTTCTGTCCTCCTCAGAGGTCTGTGAATGGGACTGTGCTGTAGCCACTACGGCTCTCTGGGATCCAGTCAGGACTATGTGCTGCCCGCGTGCCCCTCTGAATGCACTGGCCAACTGTTTGCGAGAGCAGGGAGGGTGGGGCGGCCCACCGGGGACGAGCCGGAAGCAGGGTGACGCCATCGCCATTCCGGATCGCAGTGCTGGGGGCCCAAGGAGTGGGCAAGACGGCTATAGTGCAACGCTTTCTTCACGATGACTACAGTGAGGTGGCGACGTCCAGCAAGACGCGCAGAGTGCATATTTCTGCCGCAGTGCTCAATGGTCATGTGCATGACCTTCAGATCACAGATTATCCAGCCATCAGCAGCTTCCCCGGCAGTTCTCTGCAGGTACTGTGACCGACATAACACTACACAAACAGCTGATCATGTGCAGCTCTGACCTGACCCTGTGTCAGGACAGCGTTTCTCACGCTGAGAAGACATCCTTCAGCAGGTTCCTCCTCTGCTGACCAAAAACCCAGATACTCACTTTTCAGATACACACTTTTATTAGTAACATTAGCTATCAACTGAGACTCCCTTTGTCTTTCTTAATAAACTGTAACAAGCATTTGCCTTGGTGGTGATATGCAGTCTCCGCTATTTTATCTAATGAATATTTTTGAACAATTTATTCATAAAGTTCAGGGAAAATATGCTTATACTATGGTATACTTCATTTCAGCACACATACGAATGATAACCATTCAGTTTTTATAAAACATTTTTACAGAAAATGCATTGCTTATTAAAATGTACAGGTCAGACCTGTGGGACGTATTGTAAATCATGTCAGACCTGGCAACAGAAACCAAGGCTGATAGACCTTTCCTGTGGGTCAATTAACAAGATTTTTCTGTAACTGTTAGTGTCAGTGTTTAGATACAGGCTATCTGGACAAAACTTCTGTATGTAACTCGTCCTGCACCATTTGTCATAGACCCATGAATGAGGGGTCAAATCAACCACCTTATCACTTTTATATGCGATAGGGTGTACAGTATTTGGGTGTACGAAAAACTGGGCGAAAAATTCTATAGACATTGGTTGAATTTGTGACGTCATAGCATAGCATAGAGGCTTGGGGGTGGGCTCATATCGCTCAGCTAAGCAAGCAGCAACAAATGGTAACATTTCGAATTCATTGCCCCGCCCTAGCAACTAGTTACAGACTGGCAAGCAGTCTTTAATTATCATTATGGAAACTGCCCAGCCATACCCCAGCAACCATTTAGAGCACCCTAGCAACCAACAAGAATAAACCATATTTCAGCACCAGAATATCACAGACATTAGAGTTGGCTGTTTTGATTCACACACACGTTCTGTCAATTTGTTTTACCCCGTTAACTGTCTAGCTAACATCATGTTAGCATAATGATATATCTTGTTAGCATCATACTAAGTCATTTAATGGGTCATCATGCTAAATCATGCTAAAATCATGCTATCATCATGTTAAGTCATGTTAAAATCATGCTAAAATGTAATAGCATCATGATAAAACATGCTAGCATCTGTTGTGGCTTCTGTCACAGACTTCTAGAATTCTATGAGAATTCTAGAGCAACTCTAGCATTTCTGTATATACATACACATTCCACACATCAACAGTATTTTCTTCACCATTTCCCATCTGGTGATCTAATGAGTGGTCATGAGGCCTTCAGAAGGGGCTGCATCATGTTTCCTTAATGTCAATCATTCAAAGACTGTAATAGTAGAATAACTGGTTAACATAAATGAATGGCTATATTCACATTGATTGTACTTGATTCTTTTATAGTCTTATTAACAAAAATACTCTACACATCATTCTAAAATCTGCAAGCATCATGCTGATTACTACTAAATCATGTTAGCAATATTGTGTATTTATGCTAACAATGTTTAACAACTGCATAGCAACAGTCTGCCAACCACCCTGAGTACCTACAGCCTAGCAACTACTCCAAGTACCTTATCAACCACATAACAACACCCTAGAAACCATGCTGAGTACCTTAGCAACCACATAATAACAACCTAGCAACCACTCCAAGTACATCATGCTGAAATGTGTTAACATCATGGTAATTAATGATAATATTTGTTAAAATCATACTAAAACATGCTATCATCAAAATAAAGACATGCTAGATTCATGTTAAAATGTGTTAGCATCATGTTAAAATGTTTTTGTGTCGTGCAAAAATGTCCTTGCATTATGCTAAGGTTAAAACATGTTAACTTCATGTTAAAATGTGTTAGTTTCATGTATAATATATTAAAATCATACTAAATTATTAAGATGTTACCAACATACTAAAACATGTTCACTTTGTTATCATCATGTTAGAGAATGTCAGACCTAAAGTATTTCATACCACGCTTCATACACATGTCTCAGGCTGGGCTTTGTCGAGCCAACGTAAAGTTTTTCAGCGTAAAACTTTGTCTATCTAGTTCTTCTTCTATACAGTTAGCTTGAGGCAACTGTTTCTCATTCTTTCTCAGAAAAAAAACTCCAGTGTAGTTCTTCTCTAGAAATCCTGATCATTAAAGCCAGAGTAACAGATATTATATAAGAAAATTCCTCTTCTGCTGAAACATATAAGTTGGTTGGAGGTGGTGTGAGTGCTCTCTATCAGTCCCCAAATGGCTGATATACACAACAGTTCAGAAGATTAAGAATACTGTGCAGACCTTGTGTCCATTACCACCAGTAAACTTCTGTCTCCTCCAGCTATACATTTCCCCAAAATGTGTTCTGTGTCTGCACAGGAATGGTCAGATGTTTGCTGTCGAGGCATTCGAAGTGCTCATGTCTATATCCTGGTTTATGACATCTGCTGTTTCGACAGCTTTGAGTACGTCAAGACCATGAGGCAGCAGATCTTGGAGACCAGGTACGTGCTGGGAATGAATCCTTTTCTTTATTGCTTCACACCTTCTCATCTGCTTTTTTGCACTCTTCGAGCTTCCCTTTTCCCCCCTGTTTGCCTTTTTTCTTGCTCATCTTCTCTTTTGTTCTCTGTTTCCCCATTCCCTGTTTTTCCAGCCCTTATCCTCTTTCATATCTGTTCAATGTGTGATGGCCGCTGTAATTACTCAGCAAAGGAGATACTTCTGTAATCACAGGCTGCCGCCACACCGGGTCATTCTCTTATCACTTACGACATGACACAGATGCCTTTACTTTCCTCTCAGCTGACTGCAAAGGGCATGTAATGTCATCAAATAGCCAGTTTGATAGATTCTGCTTTGTAGCCAACCAGGTTTGAAGATGTGCTCCAGCTGAAGCTGTTTCGGCTTTAATAATGATTATGTCAGATAGCTCTTTGATATCATTCACTGATATCCACTTTTATGCATATGTCAATACTTTTGGTTAGGAGTTGTTTGAATTCATTAACACATTATAAAATGAACAAACCATTTTTTTGTTGTGCTGAAGTTAAAAGGATGGTATCTACACCAGATATAAATTTAGACAGATATAAAGCATGACCCTTCCAGGCATCTTTGTACAAAAGATAAATTTTGACATGATTATTTGAGACATTAAGCATCCGGTTGTTTTAGTGTTCCTGTAGCTCAATTGGTAGAGCATTGCGTAAGCAGTGCAAACGTTGTGGGTTCAGTTCCCAGGGTAACACAATTTACTGATAAATTATGTGTCTTGACTGCACTGTAAGTTGCTTTGAATAAAAGCATCTGCCAAATGCATAAATGTAAACACTTGCATAATTGTGTGGTGTTATAAATGAAATCAAAAATGCAACACAGCAAAACATATTTCCTCCCATTGGCATGTTTTTAAGTAGGCTTTATGTTAAAACATAAATTCAAAAATTTTGAAAACGAGTTAAGAAAAAATCAATTTCAATATATATCATCTGAAAATAATGTATTAATGGTCGGAAGTAGTGTAAGTTGTATAGTGGTATGTGAAGCGAGAACATGAGTGCATAGTGATAGTGATGCTCCATCAGCATTTAAACTCAGCTCGGTCACCGATTGGGTAAAACAGTCGCAGTGTGGGCGTGAGTGCTGAGGCTGCCACTCGGATAGATTTATTGTAATCAGTGGCGTCAGCTGTCATGTTCTGCTTGCGTCAAGGCCTGTGGAGTGAGGCAGACAGTTCCGGTGACAAACGTTCATGTTTTATTGATCCAGGCAGAATACAATTATGTCACTTTGGCCTGACACTACCTCACGGCATCTGTTGCACAATGAGAGGTGTACGGCGATTTGATACACTGACAATTCAAATTCAGTTCAAATTTATTTATACAGCGTTTTTTACCATGTTGCTTTGTTTCAAAGCAGCTTTACATATAATGAAAAGAAAACAGGAAAATGAAATATGTAATGTTACATATATACATACATGTGACATGTGTATAACACATTGAATACAGAATACATGGCATTACTGCAGATTGTATTGTTTAGATGCATATTAGTGTAAGATGTATATTAGTGAAACTAATGAGGGATACTATGATTGTAATATTTTATGAATATAAAGTTGGCTGAACTGATGATAACTACAACACATCTGAACCATTTGAAGAGATGGCCATGCATTAGACATACCTCACACCTCTCTCAGTGGTAATGTATCCAGAATCTACTAAAACAGTATTTACTTTTGAGACTATGCGACATTTAATCAATTAACATGATAGATGACAGGTGTCATATTAAGCAAGATATGCTGTTTCAGCTTCATGGAGAAGGCAAAAGCGACAGTGGCAAGGAACCAAACCTCCATTGATGGTTTATTGGTAAAACCTGGTTCACACGGGAGGGTCAGTTCTCTTCTAGCAAGTTTGTAACGTAATGCTCCAGGACATAACTTTTTTCATAACTCCAGGATTTTGTCTAAGTTCTAAGGTCATAATTAAAAACAGAGTTAAAACACAGGTAACCAGTCCAAACATAAAACAAAACAGAGTCATCCAGAAACACACGCAATAGACAAAGAAACAGGGACACAGCACGAATGCTCAGAAATGCATTACACTAAACAAGACGTTGCACTGAATGAATGATCAGATGGATCTAAATAGACAGAGACAACAGGTGAAGATTATTATGATAATGACACACAATGGGTTCTGGGAAATGGAGTCCATAGTAAATAACAGAACAGGTGGCAAGAGTGACCTCTGGTAAAGCATGAGGGCACTGACAGTTTGGGATTCTTGGTTTAACCAACACTGAGGAATGTTACAAGCAGAGATGGTGACAAAAACATAATGTTGTTAATTGCAGCTATAACATCACACTGCTGTGACTACACAGGGAACAAACCATGTAGAGTCTAACTTAGCTGGAGGTAGGATAGATTACAGGAAGTTTAATAAAGAAGTTCCACTGCTTTTGGGTGATCCAGGTTATGGCTGTGATCTTAAAGTTGGCATGAGGATAAGCATCTAGCTAAACTGAAACTGGGACAAGTGTCAGGTTGAACTGGAGCTGGATCAGTCTGTCTCAGGGGTTTGTCGCCTCCCGTCTCCTGCTAACTACAGAACTTCAGGGAAATGAAAGTCAGACAGACATTGAGTAGAGCCAGTACAGCTGTTCTTATGGGAATTGTCACCGTTTCAGTTTACCTAATTAATGCAGTCTAACAATCCCTTAAAAGATTTGAGTCATAGCCCATAGGACTATATGTAGGCTAGATTAATGAGATAATCTAGATTTCTTTAATCTAGATTTAGACTGACAAGAGAAGACTGTTCCAGAGTTTGGGTGCCAAATATGAAAAGGATCTACCACCTGTGCTTGATTTTGAAATGATATAAATAGGTATTATCAACTGGTGGTAATTTTGAGATTGCAGTGAAGGACTGTAATAAGACTGGAGCTCGCTCAAGTATTAAGGAGCTAAACCAATTCAGGGCCTTGTTGGTTTGAATTTGAATTTTGAAGCTTATATGATGCTAACAACCAATAGAAATGAGACCACTGGCTGTCAACCCTTCCAGTGATAGAACAGAGCCTGTTAGAATGAAGAATCATAAGAGTGGCAGTTAATTAATCTCTTAAAAGGCAATAGCCACCTGTCCGGCCAGTTCATATTTGGATCTCATTTGAATGTCGTTTGTATGCGGCTGAATGTAGTTTGTTATCTTTTGCTTATTCTGTAGCTCTTTTCCAAAAGCTGCCAAGGTAGATTTTAGAAGGTCTCACAGGTGTGCTCACAAAGCAAAGGCTGTTCCATACGGTTAAAGGCTAAAATATCTTCACTACATGCGTCCTTCACGAAAAGGAAACCCCATACAACACTGCAATGAGTTCATTCAAAACCATCAAGAAATTAATGCCGGATGATTCTATAAATACATTAAATGATCCTGAATTTCACTAGACAAAAAGTATAATTAGCAGCTAAAAATGCATTAGTGCACACAACAAACAAATCAATTTTTAGGTTTTTACCGCAGCTCTGTAAAAAGCATGATTCTGGCTTAGTGATGTGAAACAATTGAAAATCTATTTATCTTTTTTGTTAGAGCTGTCAGAGGCAGTGGTATCTCACACGGAGTAAGAGGCTTGTGTCACAGAGAGGTTAATAAACCAGCACAGATTCCCATACATCTGGCAACTACAAGTACATTTATGCATTTGGCAGACGCTTTTATCCAAAGCGACTTACATTGCATTATACTACACATTGTTTTTGAGTATGTGCAATCCCTGGGATCGAACCCATGACCTTGGCGTTGTTAACACCATGCTCTAACCACTGAGCTACAGGAAAGCTCAGTGGTAGTAGCGACACTACTAGCTCAACTACATCTGGCCAGTGTTGTAAAATTCAACTGTTTGGGTGAACTCATCCATTACCATTTATTTGCAAGGACCAAGTTTATATTGTTTGTCAATAAGTATTTAAGTAATAAACAACAGTATTTAAGCGCATAGTAGTTTTCCTCTTTTATCAGGTGGCGTAACAGAAAGAAAGAGACTGTTCAGAATTATTAAAATAAATATTGGTGAGTTTGTAACAGGATTTATTTTTTCTCCCAGTAAAAAAAACTAAAATCGCCCCTTTAATTACAGCAATGTTAATTATGACCTGAGCTTAGTTGTGTGCTTTGTGTTATGAAATCAACTTTCAAAGCTCATTCAGAAATCTGTGTGTGTGTTTAGTTGTGTGTCTTCCAGTTGTACGATAACCAACAATGATAATTAATTTGGCACAATCAATTTTCAGACTTTTTATATCTCTCCAAACATGATTTCAGTTGATTGCATGTTTGCTTGCTGTCCATCAGGGCCAGCTTGAGGCTTGACCCCAGCTTTGGAATCATCTAGATTTTACATTAAATCTTTGAGAGAAACCTGATTTGTAGAGATTTGCTGGATTTGGCCCAGACGAATGAAATTGCTGCCCAAATTCCTAACTGAAAATTCAGTTTTATTATAGTCATACTATCACAGCAGGGCTGTGCTGGCCATTAAAATTATTCTGCTAAACAAAAAATTCTGCTAAACACTGAGAAGCATATCAGGCCCTCAAAACTACTTGGTCAAGTTGTTTGACCTTTGGAAGCAGAAATGATAAAGACTTTTCCTTGTTTATACTTTTTCAAAACTGAACTTTTGCTTCTAAGTATCTGTTTTTGAATCCTATTCAACCAACCTTCAGATTCATAAAGTAGCATCCAGTACACAGTTTCTCATCTTTCAGTCTTCTGGGTGTAGTATTGCATTTACATTCTACAGTATATTATATATACAGTATATATATATATGTATAACAGGGTGGGACCAAACGTAAACGTTTAAGAATCTGCCATCGAAAAACCAACATTGACTATGTTTACATGTAAAGCGGTAATCAAATTATTAACCTTATTCTGAATAAGAAAATATTCTGATGAATGTGTAAACATGAGTTGCTTTTACAATATTCCTTTCATGTTCGTGTTTTACATGCTGGATAATAGACTGACTACTGGCGGCCATATACGGCCATCAAGACACATAGTGTCCATTTCCTTCAGATTTCTTAACATTGTTTGTATACTTTCTTGTTGTTTACATTGTTTCCTGTTTGGATCAGAAATGTGCCTTCTTGCCTCAAGTCATGTTCTTGTTTGTTGTGAAACGGTTGACCACTGCTGTGTGTGTGTGTCCTGTCGCAAAATGTGTCAAAACTCCTACAAGACGTTACTAGTGTGTAGATGTTTATAATGCACTTCCATAATGCGTGTATTTTTCACAGGGTCATGGGCTCCGGTGAGACTCCCATTCTGATTGTCGGCAACAAGCGAGATCTTCAGCGAGGTCGCGTCATTCCCCGGCACAGCGTATCTGACTTAGTCCGGAAGAGCTGGAAGTGTGGATATGTGGAGTGCTCTGCCAAGTTCAACTGGCATGTTTTACTGCTGTTCAGAGAGGCTCTCCGTAGTGTTGGATGTGCCCGATGCAAACATGTCCATGCCACCATCCGTTTCCAACGAGCGCTCCGGAGAGATCGCTGCATCCTGATGTGACATGATATGGGATTTTCCAGACTATGGATGCTCTGTGATTTCCTTGTCAGCTTGGAGAGCTGTGATAACCCTCTTGCCAAGGAACTGCACATTTGGAATTGTAATAGTGGAAAGACAGACCTGGTCGAAAATAGGAGGTCAGACCCTGTTGCTCATTACCTGAGCTGTCAAATTCTGTTGTTTCCACCTTTAGGCCGGAAGGACACAGCCAACATCTCTGCCTCACATCCTGGAAATTTCAACCTGCCAATAGCCGATGGAAGGCAAGAAAAATAATGTTACATTAGCACAGTTCTGTCATTGCTTCAATTCAGGGCAGGACAGCAAATGGGCACTCACCTATGCTTATGTTGAGCCAATGCTAGGATCTTCCAGCATCTGTTAGCAAAAGTGTCCACCTGATCAGGTGCCCAAAACAGGCACTACATGTAGGCATTTATTCTGCAATACTTCCCAGAGCAAACTATACAAAGAGTGTATGTTCTGTGGATACTTCTTTATCAAGCTATCTCTATCTCTTATCTCACTGTGTCTTATCCCAAAATTTAAGTTATGCCAAGGTGTGAAAATGTCACATTTTAAAACAGTAGTCATAATTCACAAAGTAAAATTGGAGAATATAATTTTTATCTTCGTTTGTTTTGATTGTGTGATCTTACATTGTGGATTCCACTTTTTTACGCGTAGGTTTAGACAATGTTTGTGTGAGGCAAGTAAGGATGTATCTTTAATGATCACTGTCACACATACAAACCAGCTTCTGCTACACAGCCCAGTTCCATGTACATGTTAAATACAAATGTCTACATTTAAAGAGGCCAGTAGTCTAATAAATTGATAAACAATGAAAACACATTCTCTTTTTGTGCTGAAAGTATAAAATCAATATATACATCAGTATTTCCTTTTCAGAAGTAATGTAAATGTGTCGGTTATGTATGTAACCCTTCCTCCCTGATGAAGAAAACAAGACATTGTGTCTATGATGATTAGAGGTTTGTTCTTGTGAGCCCCAATCGCCTCTGATCTTTATAAAAAGGCCAATGAAAAATGGGAAGTAGAATTTGCATGGCAGTCTCCGCCCTGGATATATAAGGGGTATATAAGGAAGCTGGCGCGCACCACTCACCGTTCAGTGGTATTCTCTGAACATCCTGATGCCTCTTTTATTTCAAACTTTTTTTTTTGCCTCATCCTCGTCCTCAGCCAAACTTCCCTTGGGCTCTTTGGCAGGTTAGCCAGAGTGAAAGAACACATTTCTGACCACAAAAAAAATCTCACAGTGGGTCAACATCTTTTAAAGGATGGCTTTTTGCGATGTGTACTGGATGGAGCCGATTCATTGCTCACCCAGACGGTCACGATTGGTGTCTTGCGTGTTTAGGTTCAGCTTTCAGCCCTCATTGCGAGAGCATGCCTTGCTCTTTCACTCTGCGGCTAACCTGCTGAAGCTACTCCAGAGTCTATTAATGGTCGTGGGCGGGGCTAAGCAACGTGACATCAATGTGTTAGAGAATGCCAACAGCCTGTTCAATGGCACTGTTGAGGTTTGGGGATTAATAGGGATTAATGGGGAAAAAAGGAATGGATGGATTTTTAGCATTATAGGGTGGTTCTGTACACACACTGCTGAGACACATGTATGTTCAAACAACATATAAAAGTGAATTTTCCACAACTGGTCAATTTTAAACATTAAACACTTTTTTGGCTTTCTTCAATTTCAAGCTAAATGAATACATTTCATCAATGTCAATTTATTAATTGTTTATTATACAAAATGATAATCATGGTAAAATTGTTGACAATTTAAAATGGCCCTCACAAAACAAAACATTTCCCAAAAAAAATTGAACAATGATTTTTAAATAATTTTAATAACATTTTAAATCAAGCATGTCAGCTAACATATAAAATATAGAGAGAGAATCCTCGTGAATGACTTTATCATCAACATTTTGGCTAGTATAGTAGAAAGTTGGAAAGACATGCAGGAACAGGTCAAGAAAGGCATTCGTACGATAAATAAAACATTACATTTAAAAGGAAAGCACTAAATATTTCTGATGTGTCAAGAAAAATGTCTGAACAGGAACAGTAAAAGTTGCCCTCATCTTATTTCAGTTATGATGAGAAGAGACTGTGTTTTTATTTTTTTATTTTAAACTGTCATTCTGAATAACTGGCTCAGATTCATCCTCTGAGTCAGTGCAATTCTACAAAGCAGAATTTTGTCTTTTGATCCAAGGTCCACAAAATTAAGGTTGTCACAGTATCGTGGCTCTCGCAATCCTCAGGCAATATCTTCAAAGTGGTCCTCTCTAGTGACATGAGTGTAGGGATATTCAGAAGGGGAGCGGGTGGGGCGAAAGGGCTACTGAGCCAGGAGAACATCGCAAGGGGCCCAGCTGCTATAGTGACAGGTGCTATTAATAGCATCAGGCTTATGCCATGGTTATTTATAAAACCAGCAGCCAAACACTTTGAAGTACAAGGTGACTTGGAAACTCTGAGGAAGAAATGCAAGAGAGAGGAGCTGACGGAGGAGCTGACGTGCATAAACTAACAGCAGTTCAGTCATAACTTAGGTACAAATTTCCAGCGAGTTACAAACTCGTTCGTTTGTAACCGGAATGCCTTCGTGTGCAAATCTATGTGTGGATATGAATTTTGATGTGGCAAACACCCACACAGCTCAGATGTCAGCTTATCATTTTCTTTTTTCATTTCTCTCTATTATAGCCCACAGCTATGAAACACCTAGCTTTATGAAGAACAACATATAATTCACCACACATCTGCAGGTCCCTGGCTGCTTTGACTCTGTGACATTGCAGAGAAGCAGGATAACAATTCAGACCATCCTCTATGCAAACCTTGATGTAGAGTTAAAGTCAATGTAAAATTATCCGGTTAAAAGCTCATACCATAAACGTCTGCTTGTGCAAAATTTATTTATATATATTGTTTTTAAATTATACAAATAATTTATATAAATTGTTTTCTGTCTGCCTTATGAGAACTGCCAGCTTTTTAGCTTATTCTTTTGTTTTAAAAAAAAGGCTTTTGAATCTTTGAGGGCCTCTGATCAGACCTGTGGTCACGTCTAGGTTGGACACAAGGCCTTAGAATCTCTTTTTGGCTTTTTTGAAGATTTCCTTTGATTGAATGAAGCACTTTGCATTTTTTAATGTTTCGTTCTTACATCTGATATTTTATCATGGGTCATTTTTCTCTCTACATTCTGTCACTGACACCTTCACAAATTCAGCAGTTTCCTTTGAATCTATACTGGCCCAAGGAGGTCCAGGAATTTGTCATAAAAGTTTGGAGACGAGATAGTGTGGCCTTCCTCCTCCTCACCTCTGAGACTGCCAGGAAGAGCCACTAACTCCGTTGTCCACTAGAGAGCTCAGCAGTGACTGCATCAAAACTAGCCCTACGTTCACTGTTGGGTTTGCCATGTGGTTTGATCACAATTTCCTGATCTTTTCAGGGAAAAAGCTTTTGATCCGATGAGATCTCTCCAGAACTCTGAGGAGTCTCACCATGCTTCTCATCTGAGCTGCTATTGGTATCTGAGTCAATGCTTAGCTGCTGTAGAATAGACAAGATTTCCTCTTCTAGGCTTTTGTAGAGAATGGTTTCCTGAGCATGGCTGAGCGTAGAAGAATTGTAAAGACAATTATTCTCTACGACCTCTTCATCTCCTGAATCTGTTTCAGATTTTTGAGATTCAGGGACACTTTTAAAAGATTTACTTGAGATGGTAACGTGAGGGGATGGTGCCATGTTTGGCACTGGTAGGGTCAGTGTCCTTTATTGTTGACGTCTCTGTTTCCTCTTTTCTCAAGTCGTTTATTGTAATTAGCGTTAGGAAAACATTTCATTGCATCTTGGGATTGTTCCAAACCACCTCCCTTCGATTTTTAGTTGGTGTTTTAGGCTTTGTGTGTTGTCCACCTGAAATGACATGGACATGGACTTGTATTATTGTGAAATTTTGTTTTGACATTTTGTTTGGCAACAAAGTTTGATTTGAGATGTCTTTACCATCAGTACAAATATACAAATAAGAAGGTGTACCTGGGAAAAACACCCACATAGTCTTGTTAAAATCTTCCTTAACATCTGTTAGTAGTAAAATACAGGCACACATGATTAAACAGCTGTATGGTGGGTTTTCAGCTCAAGTGCATGTTTTTCAGAGCAGAAGGGATGAAGTAAATTGACATTTTTATTCTCTGTACATCAAAACAAACTATTTACAGGCCCATGTGGAATCTGCATCTGCAGAAATGGAATGCTTGTTATTGACAACATTCTACACATCTTCTGCCTCTTGTGTTTTTAAATGTGAAATATTTTGGTTATATTGGTATTTGCAGGCTTTGCCAGAAATGTCCTACATTTTCCTTCATTTTCTAAAGAATAAGCACTACATAGAATTCATTGTCCCTTTATGATATTCTCAAATGTCACATCTAAAACCTTCTGTCTTTTTAACTCTTGCACACACACACACACAAATACACACACACACACACATTATGTTTATGCCTTGTTTGTGTAACACTAGTGGGGAGGGTCCTTGGCTTGACCTTTTTGCTGTAAGAAAGTCAGCACAACACTTTTAAACAGCACTGTTATACTGTTTTTTCAACAGCACTGTTATACTGTTACACAGTGTGTTTCCACTAGTTAGATGCCAATGGTTCTTAACAATACAAAATTTAATACTAAAACCTGTGAATTTTTGAGACACAATAAACTACCACAAACTACATCACTTCTGATATTAAACTTAGGCACATGTAGCTGAGTGTGTTTATGTGTACATTTCTATGTACATTTCAGGAATCGTCTTTGTCCAGGTAGTGCCTCTGGGTGTCCCAATCTCCTCCCACGCACACCATAACATGATTCCTCAAGATCTATACTCGCACGTCTTAATCACAATTTACAAGCAAATGCCAACTGCAGTTTATTGCTGATCCAGTCTGTTCATAAACCAGTTTTATCATGAACCATATCCACAAAACAGATTGTGTCTGACAAAGCATCTGAGACAGTAACAGACATATTTCAATAAACATGATAGATCAACACATTTTGCAGCATAGACCGAAAGCAATATGAGCAGCACTAGGAAAAATGACAGAAAGACGGATAGACAATAAGGTGTTATTTACCTGCACAAATATGAGTGTTGGAGTTTCCAACCCTGTATTTTTCCTCAGATAACTTCACAATGGGGAACTGGGATGGGCAGGTACATCGGCTGACCAGGAACTGGACCTGCGGCCACACAAACACAGAATGTCATTGAAATGACCCACACCTCTAAAACATTACCTTCAGTTATCAGCTACAACCTGTCACTTTAAATCCACTATGTGTGAGACAAAGACCCACAAATCAAAATGGCAGTCTAATCCAAGGTTCCTTTTTCCTATCCTGAAACTCATGAACCATTTTTAATGTTAAAAGAGGCCTCAATCTTATTGTTATCAGTGGATGTTCATGTTAAAGGATAAGTCCACCCAAAAATAATAATTTGCCCATAAATGACTCACCATCAAGGAATCATAGTAGAATTATGTGGTAGAAAAGCACATCTATCATAAAGGTAATTCATACCATCCAGACTCCAGAGGTTAAAGGATATTTCCCCCCAAAATGAAAATTTCCTGAATATTTACTCACCCTCATGTCATCCAAGATGTTTATGTTTTTCTTTATCAGTCAAAAAGAAATTAAGGTTCTTAAATAAAACATTCCAGGATTTTTCTCCATCTAATGCAATTCAACAGGAGTCATCGTTTTAAAGGTCTAAAATAAAGTTTTAATGCAGCTTCAAATGTCTCCTTTCGACCCTAGCTGACAAATAAGGGTCTTGTCTAGCGAAATAACCATTTTCTAAAAACATTTAAATTTATATAGTTTTTAACTATAAATGTTCACCTTGGTGTGGCGCTGTGATGCGTGTCTCTGACCTCACGCATTACATAATCACGTTGGAAGGGTCAGTATTATACACGCATCGTTTTGCTTCAGATGACATTTATTAACCAATAATAAATAATAGTTTATTAACCAATTAACCAATAATAGCAAACATTATTTACAAGGAGTTTGTTCCTTTGGTTGTTTGGTAAATATGTTTTTCTTTTCACAAAGCGTTTGCAACAAAATAAAGCCTGTTTTTGAAACCATTGTCGTTTTTTACTACATTATCATGACAATTCAGAATGTATCCCTTTTCACATTCTGGGAAAAAACAATACATTTAAATTAGTGTAAACCAATTTATGTATAATATCGTGAGATTCTAATATGTGAAAATTAAAGTATTGTATCATGATAATGAGACTTAAATAATAATTGAGGCTTAAATTGTACATTTTAACATGCATTCGAGTATGTTTGATTCTGCACCATCTCATCCAAGCACCTCTGAGGTTTGTGCTGGATGGTCTTCTCCATAATCCACACAAACCTCCTCCTTTATCTCCTGCTCCAGCTGAATAATAAAGAAGTCACGCCAAAACGAGAGTCCTGGAGCTAAGATGATTCTGTAGTATTTTGAACTCAAGGCACCATCTTGTGGTGTGTATAAGAATTTCAGGTAAGTAATTTTCTAGCAAACATTTTTGTTATATGCCTATTTGTGTGGGAGTAATCTTTCTGTTTTTGGCAGATAGGGAGACAAACTGTCTACACATTTACAAATGTAAAAAACAATCTCATTCTGACACCAGTTAATGAAATTGGTCATATTGTGAATTGTGAAGAGGTGACAAAAGTGACTCCAGAGATGGGCAGCTGCATCTCAGTGAGTCATGTTACTGGCAGAGGCACAAAGCGGTGCACCTGTCTCTGACATATCCAAAATATTATTCACGTGAATATGTTGTTGTATAAGTGTGTTGCCAGGTCTTCTTTCATGGCTTGTAGATATTCCTCGCTTGGTTTTAAAGGCTTGATGTTGTGATGCGTGCTCGGTTCCAGACATGGTTTAAATCAAACCCATTGATTCAAATACTCACAAAAAGAAAACAGACCTTCAGAAAAGTTGTGATCCGCTTACGTTGTAAATGACGACCAAACAGCCTAACACCCTCTTTTGCAAACTGATGAAAATATGCACCAGAATATCCATGAACAACATAAATGTATCAGAAAACTATTGCAACATTTACAAGAAAGACAAACTGAATAAAATGTGCTGTAAAGATAAAGCGGCTGCTGGAAAAAAGGAGATAAACATAAACCCTTTTAACATTTTTAATAAAACAAGTTATATTTTCATATATACAAAGAAAACAATGTGGTCATATAATGTCATACATTTCATTTAAATTATATTTCTTGTTAACCACATTTTGGTGTCCAATAAGTATTTCTAAACATTAAATAAGAGTTCATTTATTTAGCCTATTACTACAGTCCATAATCATAATAATCTTTTTATCATAATTTTCTTTACTTGCCAACCAATAAACTATTGAAATTGATGCTCTAACGCTAGCTTTAGCTACAAAACAAGCTCTGAAAAAAACGAATCTTTAATTCTGTTTATTTTTCTTCTTACTTCCACCATATTCTCGTCTTCTTTTCTTGTACTGACGACTGCCCCCTCCCTCACTGCGACTGGTGAAGGTGGGCATTGGTGGCTCAATCTCTCCTGGGCGCCCCCCCCTGTCCGGCACATTACCCATAATCACCTGCAGGAAACAGAAAAATCAAGGAATAAGAACATGTAAATTATATTATACAAGTTATTTCCAATGTGCTACTTTTGCCAGTGGCATTCCATAAACACTATATTTTTAGGGGCCATTACAAGCTGCATTTCATAAAACAGCACTGTAATGTTTTACTGTTTGTATTACTTGATTGCGTTCACAATGTAAATTTCAGATTCTATACTTTGCAACGTTATAATCAAACTACTTTTATTAAAAATAAAATCAAACAAATATTGTAAGTATTAACAATAATAAATCAATTCTAACATGTCAGTTACTTGCTATTATCTTCTTGTTTACAGAACCATTGTATATAAGAAATATAACATTTGCAATCACAGTGTTTTTCCTGAATATCAGCATGGCTATGATTACCTGCTATTACTATTACACAGTCATACTGACATTTGTACAGCAGCTCTGTTGTTTGTTTGTTTATTTTATATAGTATTATACCTTGTCACAATAATTAGTAGTTGCGTGTTGTCTAATATGTGATTACTTTAAAAAACTTCCATACAGTTATGGTTATTAGTGCCTAAAACTGTCTTACTGTTACTAATAGAAGTAAAATTATGGTGAAAGGCACCTTATGAACAGCTGTTGATGGTCCTGCTTTTACTGGTAAAATGCGAGAACTGTCTTCTCTGGCTGCCAACAGCTTAGCAATGGAAACAGAGGACTTTAGAGACGGTGTGAAAGGTGTCAATAAAGAAATAGCAGTCCTTCGTTCCTTAGAAAGAATGAGAACGGAGAATCTGTTATGAGACACAAAGTACAATACAACACACGGTTGCTCATGAAACCATCTTAGTACCTTCCCCCTTTCTCCCCAAGCAAAGGATTGCAGCGTGACATGGAAACGCTTGATCATCATTTGGCGCCGACACTCGTAATCCTCACAGAGAGTTTTGTTGATCTCGTTAATCTTTTTCTGTGAGCGAAACAATAATTAAAACAATCAGATCTTCATCACATTCCACCATCCTGTAATACAGCAGGTCCACAGTGCCAGAGTTTGTAATTCATACCCACTGCTCGGAGTTCAAACTGGTCTTCAGTAGAGCCTCTGGCATTTTACCATCTGGCAACGATGCCAGGCGGGATTCCACCTGAATGAATGAAGATTAAGTCACACAACACAACAGATTATGATCTGTTATTAATGACCGGTAAATGACATTTTTGGTGATGTGGGCCTTACCTCTGTATAGGCATCACTTAGCTGAGAGGATTCTTTTAAGCCAAGACTCGGTAACAGCTCGGCCAGCTCCTCATTCACCGTCTTCCAATTCATTTTTTCCTCCACTGCTTGACTGATATTTTGTTGCTCATCCTCTATGTCCACATAAATGTTTTCCTCTGTTCTTTGTTCTTTGCCTTCTGACTCACAAAACTGTTTTGTGTCTTCTGCATGACTCTCTCTATACATCAGCATACGTGCTGCCATTAACTCTGACACCAAAAATTCTGTCAAATATAAGATGACCATATATGTAGATCTGTATTAGTATACATACTATATACACAAGAACCGATGTCATCACCACCATACCTTACCAGTGACTCTGTAAAGCAGAATTGGGCTAAGTTCGGATGTGAGTGCATTTTGGGGGTAGGACAGCTCTTTCAGCACCTCTCTTAACTCCCCGACCAGAACAGCTCCACCAATACTCTGTGCTAAAATATATAACAAAACAAACAATAAACACACATTTAATGCTGGTTACTAACAAAAATAAGATGGTTAAAGCAAAAATGCTGTTTTATAGGCAGGAATTTTGCTCGTTGGGTGACAAAAGTTACTAGCCAGTTAATTCCAGTACAAAATTGGTACGGGTATGTATGGGAATCTGCCACATTAATCTCTACGAAACACACAAAATCGTACAAGCAAGTTTCTAGTTTTCTAGTACCTGCCACATCTGGCCAATGTGTTCTTATTTGCGCCACCAGCCAGGTAAGCAGTGGGCAAGGTAATTCGTCACATTTGCATTTCATCAAGCACTCACTTCTTTTATACCTATACATTAAAACAAATGACATATACTGTACATATATTGATAATTCAAATGTTTCGCCCGTTTTTTATTTTAGCGTAACCCACCCAAGAGCTTTAATCACAGAAACGATGCCAGCATCTCTTTCCATAGTAAATGTTACACGCGATGATTTGTAATATTGACGCGCTGTTTCTCCACTTCCTCGTTCACTCTGTGGCTGTCGACAAGTTAAACCATAAAAGACAAGTCAAGCTCTGCAGATAACCGATTGCAAGACAAAACCAATCGATCGAAATGTACGCGCGGCACAATTATGATGCCAGATTCCTGAACATATTTGACCATATCAGGGTCGTACAGTTGTATGAAAATGTGTGACTATTACTTAGGTGTTGCGAAATAAAATGTAAATACAACCAGAAAATGATAAACATGTTTACGTCTCACCTGTGGAAAATGTTTAAAATGGTGGGCTGATAACGTTGATGCGACTATTGTGAGTCACGGTCATAGCGCCACCAGCTGGCAACAGGAAGTGTCACTTAAACTTTAAAATAGTCAACTTACATTTAGCCAAGTCACTTCAAAATAATGTAGAGACATTCCTGATTTAAAGTTTAAAAGGATCTTAAATATTGTTGCCATAACGTGTCAAACTTTAAAACCACATTGAGGTGTATTTGAGGCACTTAACATGCTTTAAATGGCATGAAATTTGGCACATACATATTGATTGGCCGTTAGGCACAAGTAAAAACGTAGACATTGTTGTAGCGAAGGGGCTCTGTATTGCCCCCTTTTGACTAGGTGATAGGGTAAGTTGGTAAATATTATGCCAAGACATTAAAGATGATAAATAGCGAACAGATTTTTGATAGCTTGAATGGTGTTGCCATGGCAAGGCAATAACTTTATTGCAAACAATGGAAACAGGAAGTGTGTCATAACTTATGCGTACATTAAGTGGTTTTGTTCAAACTTGAGCTGTATGTTTGGTTCTAGGGACTGATGACATATTGTAAGTCGCAGGTATAGTGCCATCAACTGAGCGCAGAAGGTGGCACAAAGAATTAAGGACGGTAAACATAAAGGGCCGGTTTCCCATAAGGGGATTAAGCCTAGTCATAGACTAAATGTCATTTGGATTTATTGAAGTAGCTTTCTCACACATGGATTACAATAGTCTCAGACTTGCACTAGTCTAGACTTAAACAATCGGATTTCTAGAAGTAGGATTAGACCTAATTCAGATCTAAATGAAGTCTTTAATTAAACCTGGTCAGAAGCAGGTTTAACCTCAGATTAAAAACTTGTTGCCTCAAGGCTCACGTCCACAGTAGCAGAAAATGGATTACCTCGACTATTTCAACGACAATCAGAGACCACCACCAAAACCAGAAAGAAGGTTGCTGAAAGACAGGAGCAACCCACTAAATGATTTTGATGATTTACATTTTCTTGTTTCTAGTTTCCGTATGTCAAAGGAAAATGCAACAGAAATAATTGGTTTGCTGCAGCCCAAGCTTTCAGGTG
>JAZGTJ010008188.1:0-21442 GCA_036877575.1 Botia almorhae | reverse complement strand
TTATGAACAGCTTAGCTAACGTTAGCGTAAGCAGTCATTTGATGATGAAATTGAATTTAACACATTATGCTGAGCAGGGACACAACTTACATGCCACATTTTTTAAAAAAGGACCTTACCTTGGACGAAAAAGTGGAGACCGCACTTGATGTGACTTGAAGGCTGAAATTCAAAAACGGGCGCTTAAGCGGGATGACGTCACGCGATGCTCTGATTGGTTGAACAATTTTACCTTAAGCTCCTCCCTTGCGCTTCTAACTCTGCAAAATCAGGACGTGCGGGCACGGCACACACACACACACACACACACACACACACACACCTTCAGCGAGCAGTCCGAAGGCAAGCAGAACAGGCTAATGCGCATCGACTTGGTCCCAGATACGCTCCGGGTCAGTGGGTTTGGTTATCGACCAAGGATCTACGGCTGAAGCTCCCATGCCGTAAATTAAACCCAAGGTATGTAGGCCCCTTCCAAATCATTAGACAAATTACCCCAGTCTCATTCAGATTAAAATTACTGTCTAATTATCGTTTTTCTCCCACTTTTCATGCGTCGCTGCTCAAACCTGCTGTCGCTCTGGGGAGGGAAGCTGAGGAATTGCCCAGTGAGCAGAGCTCCCCCATTGTGGTAGACGGCGAGGAGGCATACAGAGTCAGAGGGCTTCTGAACTCTAGATGATGGGAAGGTACGTTGCAGTGCCTGGTAGATTGGGAGGGGTACGGCCCAGAGGAGCAGTCTTGGGTTGATGCAGGAGACATCCTGGACCCTACATTGACTGAGGAGTTCCACCGGGCAAACCCGGGTAAGCCGGCCCTCCGACATCGTGGTAGACCTCTTCGCACCAGGAGCCGCTCACAGGGAGGGGGCTCTTTTACGGTGGAGGCTCCAGCTCCCTCTCCACCGTGACAGCAGAGGGAGCCATCCCCGGAATATTAACAGTCACACCCTGGACTACAATTCCCACAATCCATCAGCTCAGCTGATCACTTCCTGAGACGCACCTGATCGCCATTATCCCAAATGGATATAAACTGAACATGAACATTCATTCCTTGCAAAGTCTTGTTTGCCCTGGGTAACATTTCTGAGCGTTTTCATTTATATCTGCCTTTGTGTAATGACCTGGAGCGTGTTTGAATTTTGATTCTTGTTGCCTGCCCATTTTGGGTTGTCTGCCGCCTGTCCCGACTTATGTCTGCTAAATGTTTACTGATTACTTGTTGTTTACTGTTATCTGAAACCTTGATTACTAAACTGCTGCAGATAGATCTGAATGTCTCTGACCCCTCATTACAGATGCAGTGTGACACCACTGAATATTTTGATCGTTTTATTTTTTTGTTTAGCCTGCCCAAGTACCTCCCAAGTAGGTTTTTAATTGACATTGTTTTTAAAAATGGTATTTAGTGAAAATGACAACTTATGGCATATTTTTGTCAAATCTCTGCGAACAGCATTGCATACATGCTAGTCACAGCACTATAAGGAGGCACTTCTGGGGCTTAAAGAGAGCCATAAGAGTGAATTTTGTGAGACTAAGCATAAGGTGAGGGGGTATCCTTATCACTGGAACTCAATACATCTTGGTACTACAGTACATATTCAACACAACTAACAACTAATGTTGATCTTGTCTGTCGTAGTAAGACCACACAGACAGACAGACACACACACAGACAGACAGACACACACACAGACAGACAGACACACACACAGACGCACACACAGACAGACACGCGCACACACAGACAGACACGCGCGCACACACAGACAGACACGCGCGCACACACAGACAGACACGCGCGCACACACACAGACACGCGCAAACACACAGACACAGAGTTAACAATGAAATTGTACTTGTATCCAAAAAATAAGATTATAAAAAATAACATCCACATAGAGAAGAATTAAAGTTGACTAAGTGAACCTATGTGTAGCTTTAAAGTAGTTAAGTGGGTTACCCCTGGATTTCTCTTCCTCTGTGCTGTGTTTGGCTATTTTATTGCATGTCTTTGTATCTTTCAGACAAATGCCCACAGCCTACAGATGGAGGAAATAACCAGATACAAGTGAAAAAAAGCAGAGGCACAGCTATTAAAGACGAACTTAGGTAGTGTTATGCATGGTCAATGTATAACATTACATGGTATACTTCTATTATTTTTCCTAATGAAATTAGTGAGGAAATGTTGTTTTGCTTATTAAAGTAGTGCTATAACTAACATGCAGGAGGTCATCTCTTTTGTAACTTTGTCTGTAGACCCTCATGACTGTGTATCAAAGTGCTCTAAAAATATCTGAATTTGCCTTCTTTATGATATGGAAAGATATGTTCAGCTTGTTAAATGTCAAAGGGTGTAGCCGCAAAGATAATTATGTTCATGCTTTAAATATATATGATTTAAAAGATTAGATTAGATTTAAGATGTGTACACTCAGATTTATTCAGTGTTTAATGAAATATGTCGTTACTTTATGTGGCAGATTTTTCACTCTAATAATCATGAACATCCTTTCTTGTCATTGTAAATGTATTTTCATGAAATGCCAAATGCTTGTGCAGGACTGCATAGAGGTTATCTAATCTTTTCCTGTTCTCTATTATATTTACTGTCTAATTCACACAACTGCAGGATTAAGCAAGGCTTGAAGAATGACATGTTCACAGCTGACGTTACATGTACCTGTGTTACTGTGTTTGTAATGTCTATAAACAGGGTTTGGACTAAGTAAGATGTAAATTGTATCACATGATGGTTATTTTATCATCTTTATCCGATCATTAAGTGAGTACTAAACAATAAAATCTAGATTATATTTTAGAGCTGCAAATATTTTCTTTGTTTTTGACTCCTCCGCAACAAATGATCTCTCTCTAAAATTGTCTTAATATTTGTTAAAGAAAAACTACATGGAATGGTTTTAATGTTCAGTTTATTGGAACTCAGTGGAAATATTTAAAGAAAATGTTTGTTTATACAGTTTGAAACACACTTTTCAATTGTAAATCACTGATTTAGGCTGCCTGTAGTATTTATTGGGCCAAGATATTTGGAATATTATTGAAATCCTGCTGAAAACATGCAAACTCAAGGACTTCATGTTATAATCTCTAAAATAAAATCCACACATTTTACAATTCCCTGATATTACACAGTAAAATGTTCAAACTGTATTAACATTTGCATGAGTGACAAAACATTTTTATACATTTGAATGTATTTGTATAATAAATTAAAATGTAATAAAGTGTAATGTGAAATAACCGCACAGGTCATTTTTAACTTAAATGTAAATAATTACATGCAAATGTAGCACATTGAACATTTTCAATGGTAATTCTCACTAGAATTCACTCATCTTACTAACAATCTCTCTATGCTCTTGTAAAAAATGTAATAGTAAATCTGTAAGAAAAGTATGTCTATGTGTTTATTTTTATGACCTTGTGAAAGGAACTTTTAATTATTTTCAAACTTTTGGTTTTATTAGTTGTCAAAATGTAAGAAGTCAAAATGCTGTCAGTTGTCAAAATGAAATAAAGAATGATTAGGTCTGTATAAACTTTTGTCTGGTAGTATGTATTTATATAGGTATGTAGGAAAGAAATACAGTTTACAGCGCAAAAGACAAAACTGACTGTCAGTGATTAAAATAGCTAGATTTTGGATCCATTGTAGAACTATTAAGCTTATGTAGCACTGTTTTCTTAGATCAAATAAACCATAACGTCTAGGTGGGCATCCCATTCTCTTTTGTATTTTCTTGCCTTTGGGCTTATCCTTATTCTCTTCACAAAAATATCTTTACCACCACAGTCTGCATATAGAGGCAGACGTTTTGCAGACGTTTTCTACTCCAATCAACACGACGCGGCTGCTGTACCGATGCCTCCCATTGGTTTAGAGTGATATCAATCACAGCCTTTTTCCGCGGTCGGGCCAATCGGAAGCGCCGGGAGTTCCCCTTCACCCCGCGCCGTGCCCTGACGTGGTGTCACGTGATGTTTTCGCTGGGCTGTAGTGTAGTGTAGATGTGTAGTCACCATGAGTGAAGTGGGGAAATGAAGATTTATAATGGCAGCAAGCGACGTTTTTACTAAGACGCATCGTTTCGTCGCGCTTATCGTTCTGAATAATCACCGGGGCGATACGTCGGAAGACAGCGCGGATTACTTAAAGCAGCGATTCTGTTGAAGCGACGAGCTTGCAGCCAGAAAAATGGGCCGTGCGTCGCTGTAAAGCGGCGGTAACGTGACTTTTATCGCATTGTCCAATGGAAGAACGGCCACGTTTATCGAATCACGGCGTCATGTTGACACTGGAGGCGCAACCGCGTCGCACTGTCATGAAAACGGATACGACCAACGATGACATCTCTTGTGCTGCCGGGGAGCCTAAATCCTCCACCTCAATAAATAACAGCAGTTACCCTTTGCCCATGCACTTGACGGCCTCCTCTCATCCTCTTATTAAGCCACAGAAAAGGTACCACCATCCGCCATACCACTTTAAGGTGCATCACTTGTTACAGGATGAGAGCCCTCAGGATGCTGTATTAAGAAACAATTTGCCTCCCCTCCAGTACAAGGTGCATGACTCTGCCTTCTGCCGTGTGCTCAGCGCTGATACGACTGCTGCTGCCCTGGCTGCCGCCACTGTCTGCTCTGGTGGCATAAACGGAGACATATGGAAGTGTGGATATCTGCGAAAACAGAAGCACGGCCACAAGAGGTTTTTTGTTCTGAGGGCTCCAAGCAACCTGGGGCCCAGTCGGTTGGAGTACTATGATAGTGAGAAGAAATTTCGAAATGCTATCAAAGCGGCTGCATCTGGTGTCACATGCTCTGCCAAGAGGGTGATTTATCTTTCCCAGTGTTTCACGGTTAATAAGAGGGCTGATGCTAAGAACAAATACCTCATTGCCCTTTACACTAAAGATGAGTACTTTGCAGTGGTGGCAGAAAATGAGCAGGAGCAAGAGGATTGGTATTTGGCCCTCACTGAACTTGTGACAGAGGGCAAAAAGGGGAAGCTGGACACTGATGAACTTGATGATGGTTATGGGACAATTTCACCAGGTACAATTTTTAAGGAGGTGTGGCATGTCAATGTCAAACCCAAAGGGTTGGGTCAGACCAAGAATTTAATAGGGGTTTACCGTCTGTGCCTTTCCACCAAAACTATTCACCTAGTGAAATTGAACTGTGAGACACCTGCTGTGAACCTGCCGTTAATGAATATTCGTCGCTGTGGCCACTCTGAGTGCTTCTTCTTTATTGAAGTTGGCCGCTCCTCTTCCATTGGCCCTGGTGAAATCTGGGTGCAAGTTGAGGACTCTGTGGTGGCACAGAACATGCACGAGACAATTTTGGACACTATGAAGGCACTGAAGGCCTTTCCTAATTTCAGACAGCGGAGCAAAAGCCAGTCATCTGGATCAAATAATGTACCGTTCATCACCACTCGCCGACATCT
Organism: Botia almorhae; assembly: GCA_036877575.1. Taxonomy (NCBI): domain Eukaryota; kingdom Metazoa; phylum Chordata; class Actinopteri; order Cypriniformes; family Botiidae; genus Botia; species Botia almorhae. Next base: position 15,958 of record JAZGTJ010008188.1, on the reverse strand, counting down.
GGGCAACCTTCCACCCAGCCAGACTGGGATGCAGCACCCCTTGAGAACAGATTCTGTGACAGGCACACCACCTACAGGGAAAACTAAAGGAGGGAGGGGCCAACGTTATCGAACCTCAAGTGAGGGTGAAGGCACCCAGGATCGGCCCCTAAGCTCTGGTACAGGCAGTTTGGTGCACCTAAACACCCCTGTTCTCAGTGTTGGGCGAGAAGAAAGTGGCATCTGCTTTGCTCACGCCTCACCTGGTTCCACCCACAACACCCGCTCTGCATCACTTCCTGTGTCTCACTTTCTGTCTGCCACCAGCCCTATCAGTGTGTCAAGCAGCAGTGGGCACGGGTCGGCCTCTGACACACACACTCGCCCCTCAAGCTCCTCCATTTGTGGCTCCCCTAGTGACGGAGGCTTCAACTCCTCTGACGAGTTTTGCCCCAGCCCCTGTGACTTCAGGTACTTTCATGCAAGCTGTACCACCCCTGAATCCCACAGTAACACTCCACCTATAAGGGAGGATTATCAGCTAACAGAATACCTGGCTATGGATTGGCATAAAGATGGGTCCAGGACCTTTGAGGAGGAAAGCACTTACATGGAAAAGACTTTCCTCAAGCTAGTGCATTCCTCCAAGCCAAAACTGGGCAGCGGTTTAGTCAACATGCAGCAAAAATCGACGCAAACTTTGTCTTTTTTAGATGAATCAAGTCCTGAAGAGTCGAAACCCCACCATGTTTGCTTGTGCCTGCTAAAGTCAGCCTATAAGTCTTGCTCTGAATTACATCACCCAAACAAATCTCCCTTGCTCAGCTCTGAGTGTCAGAAGAAACTGCCTAAAGACAATGACTACATGCCCATGATGTACAGCATTTCTTCCTCTGTTAATACAGATTACATCCCTATGCAACCCATAGCAAACCAGCCTGCCACCCTGGACATACATGCTTGTTCCTCTCAGCAAGCAGACAGATATGGCAACATGATGATGCTCCCTGGTGACAGCCCCTCCTGCAGGGAGCAGGCAGAGTATGATGACTACATAGACATGTCACAAATTACAGTGGTGGAGGGTTTTTCTCAGTCCTCACCTGAAAGTCAGAAATCCCACGGCTCCTACTTCTCTCTGCCACATTCTTACAGAGCCCCTTCCCGAGAGAAACGTGAAAAGACAGAATACGTTTCAATGTCCCACGCTGAGCCCCCAAGCCCACTCAGTCCCAGAAAGTACATCCACTTGGATTTTGGTTCCTCTCACACTGCTGTTTCTCCATCTTCTGTGAACTCCCTCTCTACCCCGCTACCCTCTCAACCCTGCTACCAGCTCTGTTGCTCCTCACCAGATCATGACTACTTAGGTCTGAACATGGACAACCTCTTAAAGGACCGCCCTCCACGACACTCGCTTGTAGCTCCATGGAACCCCCCGAATTACGCCCGGCCCTTCGGGTCTTCTTACAACCAGACATCAACAAATTTTAATTCTGAGAAAGTTTACAGTGGGTGTGGAGATGCTGACAGTCCCTCGGAAATTATGCAGGACCTCTGTATCTCTGAATGTCTTCCTTTCAGTCAAACAGAGCCCAAGACCATCAGGGCCGACCCACACACCAGAAGACGACATAGTTCTGAGACTTTCAATCCCTCATCTAGTTCCTCTGTTAGCAGTTATAGTATAAGGCTCTCAGCCAATCAGAATCTCCCCGAAGCTAGCAGGTGGCAAAACTCCACCTCCTGTGATAGCATGTGGTCGCATTCAGATGCCTCTCCTGACTTTGCGAACTCCACCACTGGAGGAACATGCCAGAACACCTCATCCAGCTACCTCAACTACATTGCTCTGGACCTGAGACATGTGCCCAGGGTCACACACGACACTCTCCCTCCACATCCAGCTCACAGTAACTTCCAGGAGACAGAAGCCTATGCTGGTATAGACTTCTCTATGTCAGGAGGGCATGCCACTGCCTCAAAAGGTTGGTTGTATTTTTGTCTCTTATTATGCTTCAAAATAAATAACAGAAACTAACATTCTCAAAGCTTTGCACATGGCATCAACATTAGTGTAAAAGAACCAAACAGAGTGCAATAAGCAAACATCCTTTTTGTTTAAATTATGGTCAAGGCAAATGCTAATTGCATTTTGTGTCATTGTTTTAATTAAATTAGCCTTTTTTACAGTCCTGATGAGAGCTGGATAACTGTTTGTTCGACATGACACATTATATAATATTTTCTTGGTGACTTTTTTTTAAGTTATTCAATATGATTTGAGGTTTGTTTTGCACTGGGAAAAGGATCGCTTAATGTGTAGATAAAGTTGTTATGTGCATATATATTGCATGTATATTGAATCCCACATCTTCACACTTGGTAAAGTTTACATGCGAGATAAAGCTTAAGATTATTATATATAATATATATTTAAGTAAATGTAATTAACATAATTTAATATAAAAACTCTGATGAGTAAAAAATTGCTTTGATAATGAATAAAAAAACAAATTGAAATGATGATTGGAATTGCTGGTTTGTTAAATATGTATTATTGTTTCTGATGTCCTGCAAATGTTTTTTTTTTACCTAGCAACAAGCAATTTTATTTCTGTTGCTCTTATTGAAATATTTCAAGCTCATCTGTTTTCTGGTAATGAGGTGAAGGCAGGGTTCTTTAAGAACCTAAAAGGGTAACAAGTTCTATCATATTTGTTTAGTAACCATTGGTTAGCAAGTCCCTGGGCCCTTGGTCCTAATTAAACTCCACCCACAATGTATTTGGATTGGTCCAAGTACTAATCAGTCAAAATAACTGACAATGGGTGACTGTTAAGATTTATTGATTTGTGTGGTATGGATACATTAATGAATTTTAGTTGATAAGGACAGTTAGGAAGTTTATATGTAAATGCTGTATTGACGTTTGATATGTATGTGTTAGTTTAAGCGGTAAAAATGATATATGCACCAAAAGCTGAAGCATTTCATAATGTGCAATCTGTCTTCTTACCCTTGCAGATTGAGTGAGTCATATGCTAATGCCTGAGGGGAATTGAGACATTGAGAATTTAATAAACTCTGGAATACCGAAGAGGAAGCCGCTCCTCAGACCTCCAACAACAAAACTAAGAAACTGCACAACCTCGTATGCTCTGAATTTCCCAAATAACTGCCTCAACAACTGGTTTATTTGTCAGTTTTTAAAGAAATAATGTTTTTTGTCTTGTTTATTAGAGCGGGTTTGCTAAATCTGAACTGTGAACTCCAGCACTTACGTTTGTGTGTATATGGTATGTTAAATGCATCATAGCTCTTACGTTACAGGTTTTTGTTTCTACACACAAAATCAGATAGATATGTGTAAATAGTAGAAGACTTGTATATTGAATATCATTTTGTATAATGAGTACAAGTACCTTCTCATAATTCCCCACACACAAGACACTCGCCGCACATTACCCTTAGTTACATTGATTTTTTTTATTTATATACATTTTTTTTTCAGGGAGCATTGATTTGTCTACACATGCTGTGCACATACTGTAAAAGAGTTTTCATTGTGCCACACAGACCACTTCTGTGAAGACCACTTTGTTTTTTTTTTGAGTGTACAGCCACAAAACCATCTTGGTTGGTTTTATAGTGCACAGAAACATCTTGCAGGACAGAATTGGATGAACCTAAAAGTTTGAGCATTTTAACAAATGCAAAAATTATGAACAAGCATAGACACTTTTCTAAGAGCACTTTTTAGATGACACAGTGTTTCAGAGTTACCTGGATACTACCTCCTGTCCATGCCATTGAAAAAATACTCACAAAATACTTTCACTCTTGGCTGTATTAGGGTGAGAATAGTATTGCTGACTTTGAGGTGCATTGAAATGCAAAATTCTACTATTTCCATAATTACTGACTTATGGTTTCTCTGTCCTTATTTAAAATGCATCCTTGTTTACATAGATTTGGAGTATTTTAAAGGCCTTGATGTAGCCACTGGACACAAAAAAAGAGATGTTTACTATTTTTTGAAGTTATTTGAATTTCACTACTAAGTCTTACAAACTGCCACATTACAGCAGGAAGCTGGTACTGTACAAACTTCATCTACTTTGTGTTCCTCTCATAGTACATCCTGTTGTTTTGTTTGTTAATTTATTGATTATTTATTTATTGAATTCAATGCAGTGATGTTCACTGTTTGTGAGAGTTCGTGTAGTGCATCGCTGGTGATCACAGTTGTATGAATATAGTACTTACTGAGGGGAGAGTTTAGTGTATATATAACTTCATACCACCTGTTTTACCCTCAGTCCTTGGACCTTTTTTTACCAAGAATAATTAGTCCCTTTTTCTTCTCTTCTAAAAATTTTTTATGGAGAGATGTTGGGTTGAGGTTGTGGTTGAAAGCCGTGTAGTAAGTTGTGTAAGCTTTACAGTAGTAATCCAGAAAATGTTGGGACAAAGCTGTATGTCAGTAAATGTTTTCATTTGTTTCGGTAGCAGCGCAGTCTTGGTCACTCTCTTTCTTTGACTAGCTTTTATGTCATGCTATTGCGTTGCTTTAATGTAAGTAAAATGTGAAATAGACAAAACAGTAGTATACCATTTCTTGGAAATGTTTCTACACAATAAGTACCGTGCTAGCCTGGAAAAATAATCAAGCTTGTGTTTTTTTGTACTAGAGGCTCTACCTGAGGTTAGAGTTTGAGGATACTGATATTGTTTTGAATTGTGCCAAGTTGTTTGCCTTTATTTTAATGCTTTAGGAAGAAAAAATTGGTGTGCACAGTCTGTTGACAATTTGCATTTCATTTGGTCAGTACATACTTTGGCTAAAAGTGTGTGATTGGGCAGAAATAAGTTGATGATAATGACTGAAGCAAACCATTAGCAGCGGCGTCTTCCTTTGTAAATATGTAATTTTTGATATCCCTTCTCCTGTCAACATACTACATGGCACCTCCTTCGGTTATTTTTCTTTGGTCAGTTCTACATTTTTATCATTTATTTTTGGTGTATATTTATCAGATTGTTTTTTGCTTGTAATAGAGCTATTGCAATAAAAAAGTGCCAAGGTATCCCAGACTGAGTTGTGTGCTTGTGATTGATCATATCCAGTATGTTGCAACATTGCTGTGGGCATGTTAAGACTACATTTCCACTCCTTATACCCAGTTATAATTTTCTTACATGCCCTACAATTGAGTTGAAGCTACTGCCCTCTACTGGACAGAGCATTTTTAATAAATAAAAATTATATGATAAATTACAATCCATAATTGAGAGCTTCTTAAATTAGTGATAGCAATATGGGGCAGTTACATTACCTTAATATAAACAAACAGTAAATAGTTTCATCAAAGCCTTGTTCATGTTTGTATGATTTTTGCTGATACAAAGATATATGCCCATTATAAACTGGACAAGTCACAAATAAATGAAAGCCTTCATATTTAGATATCTTTACAGTTTATTCTTTAAAAAAGTGATAGGACCAATTCAAATTCAAAACTTGCTGAACATATTTAAATATCTTGAATATGAAGCTATATTTACATGTGTGTGCAGAGGTGGATAAAATCAACCCATTGTAATAAGGAAATGGATCATCACCTATACCAGTCAGATGAACATAAATATGTCATAGAAAGAGGCACTTTTGTAACCATTTAGGTTACTGGTTTTCCTTGAATAACACTGAATAATAGATGTTTGCATAATGTCCTGCAGTCAGGAGGTAGATATCATCCATCCTCATGCAGGTCTCACTACAGTACAATAAAGTTCATGCAATTTGACAGTCCTCTGTTTTTTTGATAATTAAAACAACAAGTCTCTTATACAGGTCTATAAATGAGGTTAAATGTCACAAAGTTTGCTACAGGGATCCTTGGCTTTTTTTCTGTTAACCACAGATAAAATTGAAACAACACAAGCTCATTTATAATGACAGCCCACCCATTGTTTTCTGCTCTGTTGTGTTGCTATTGTTTGCTTAGTATTGTGTATGGTATTCAGCCAGTGCTTGGTGATGATCTGAGGCACTTGTGCAGCATGGAGCAGAAGAACATTTGTGATGCCTTCTCAGCAAGGAATCTCATTGGTTGATTGAACTGAGTGGGCCGCAGATCACACGTTTAGGATCTCAAACTCCTCCTCTGACTCAAAAAGCTTATCTGGAGACTCAATGAACTCTATAAAGAAAGCACAAATTCTTTCTAAAACAATGAGTATTGTTTGAATGTTGAGCCTTCTATATTGGATAATATATTGGCTATTGGATCTAAATAAAATATTCTAATACAATAAAATATTCTAAGCAAATGCAATGTTTCTACAGCAAATTCAATGTATTCAAATGTAACAGTACCTGCTCCTGTGGTCTGCACCTCTGGTTTGGTTGGAGGTACAAATGGAGGCCAGTGAGATGGATGTTTCTCTACCAGTTCAAACATCCGCAAGTTTCTCTTCTTGAGGAATTCCTTGAAATGACAGAAAAATGACCAGATCGAGTTAAAACTTGAACAAAACAAACAAATTAATCTTACATAGTCCTTTTATTACTGTATTTATTATGATAAAATGTCATTAAAATCATTCTGTCCAAAGGCAGAGATTTATCTTAAACTAAAATCACTAAAAATAAATTCTGTCCTTGATGGTTTTCGTGTGTAAAATTTAAAGGAACAATATGTGACAGTCCTACCTGCTGAACCAGGTCACACCAGCTGTCAAAGTCCTCCTCACTCCTGCAGAAAAACCCCTGGTAACAAACACACATTTACTGTCATTTCTATTTCAACAAATGAAACCCTGAACTATACATACTCTAACTGTTATTGAAAACATTTGACTAATTCTTTTAATTATCGAGTGTGAAATGATATTATCTCAGCTGAGAACCATTAGCTGAGAATCAATAAATATTCTTTTTTCTAAAGCGGCGTATTTGTCAATGTATGGTAACCTGTACTTGATATGTGACCTCTGCATTTAACCCATCCAGTGAGTATTAAACACACAAATTCAGTAAGTAGTGATGCCACATTTCGTATTTGTAATGATATTGTATATTTTTAATCAAACCTTTAGATTGACCTGACATTTACATATATACACAGTAGCAGTAAATTTCTCTTCTTTTCCAGATCAGATATTCATCTGCTCTCATGGAGAAGCGCTCTTTGGTTTCAGACACTTCTTACATTAGAACCTTCTGCACGTTCAAGCCATTAAACTTGCAATTGTTCCCATGTAGTATTGACAATGGGTCCTATTCACACCTTCAATGACCTTCTAAACTTAAAAATGCTCAATTTATGGAAAGACCTACTGCACCTACTGACAGTGCTTGGGCCCTCACCAGTGCAACAGAAGGGTCCAGACTAATAATCTTCATGCGGTGTGGAGTCCTCTGACAGTGATAGCTCTGATCATCCACAGCACTGCCTGAATCAGACTCCACAGCCTGCTGGGTGGTGTGAGGGTCCAGATAGATCAACTCATCATCTGCCCAGGACAAAGACAGTTATGATAAACAAGCATACACAAATGAGCTAAAACAAAAGTCAATCAGTCAAAGAACTTATTGCACACATTTACAAAAGAACCAATCACAGAAAAACTCGTTTATTTTCAGTGCGACCACTTAATGTGTCAAAGCATGTGAGCTAAAGCCACAGCTCTGACATTGACAATTCTTTATTGAGTGTACAATCTCCGTAACCATGATGCCAAATCATTAAGCAAACTTACCAATAAATCCAATAAAATAATAGGACAGGTTGGGCTTTCCTCCCAAAACACCACATGACTGAGGCATTTTAAAACACTCCTTATAAAAGAAGAAACAAAACATGTATTAAATAAATTAAATGCTGCATTAACATTAAGTGTCTTGATTTGACGATCAGATGCAGAACACAAAATAGAATATATTATTTATGAAGATAAAAGATGAACAGCAGCTCATAGGTGTTTATGAAACCTACAACTGCACTTTTTCCTTATATTCATCTTTTAATTACAAAAGATTTGTTGATTCCACAACAAACTGAGCAGTTTTTCCTTTACTGTCCCAAGACTTATGGAGGACACTGTATATCATATTTAAACCAATTAACATTACATAAATTATTCTATATCTCAACAGCAGAAAAGAGATTTTGTACTTTGAGGGCCTGAATATAAACAGGGTTGATGCTGTTGATGCCCATCCGGAGAGGAATAATAAGCAACAGGGGCCTCCAAACAGATGGTGCTTGTGATTGAAGTTGAGTGGCTTTTCCTGTTTTCTCTGAACAGCTCTGACCTGACACAGAGACCTCACCCTGGCCACAGGGACCAGCCTTGGGCCTTTCTGTGCCTGGCTGACGACACTGTTTCTCTGGTACATGGTGGAGATGAAAAACACAGAAATCAAGATTTACAAATAATTAAGGTCAATACTTTCTAAGCTCTAGTCAGAAAAGAAACACTTACTGATGTCCTCAATAACGACTGTATTGTCCATTGACACATACACTGCCAAAGAATTCCAATCGTCAAACAAAGCAAGTTTCCTGCAGGCAAATGGACATGATGTCTTAAAGAAACAGTTTACCCAAAAATAGAAAATTCTGTCATTTATGCTACAATTATTTTATGATTACCCTCATATTGTTACAACCCTGTACTCAAAGACTCTTCACTCTGTTCTTTTAAATAGAATGAAAGTAAATCGAGACTAGGGCTATCAAGTTCAAATTAAGACTTATGTATAGAAAAGAGCTGTGTTCCATTCGTCAAAACATCTCTTTTTGGTTCCACAGGAAAACAACATGAGGGTGAGTAAATTATGACAGGAAGTGTAATTTTTAGGTGAACTAACCCTGTTAAATATGGACAATTTATGATTATGCATCATGTACCCTTAAAACAACAATAAAAAACTGTTAGATACCTTTGTTTCAGCAAAAAAAAAAACTTACTTGAGGACTTGCGCCACTGTATTTGGGCCGTACCATTCTCCAAAAGACTTACCCTCTCCAACTCCCATCTGGGCTACACAAACAGATGACATAATACACTGACTTGACATCCACTGCTACATTCAATACTGATATAACACTGAAAGAGCATGTGCTAAGCAATCAGATGTGGGTCTGATCTGAATGTTTTAACCCAGAGAAGAGTACAGGACAGAAAATAATTTAAATAAAGTGTGATTCAAAGTTTTGAGATTACTAATGAAATGTATTTGGTATGTTTTCCTTTTGCTTTAATAACAGCATAGACTTGACATAAGCTGGTATGGACAAAACTGTATGGTCCTGCATGACTGGTGCACAGCCAGCCCTTGGTTTTGTGAACTGCTGACTACAGAGATTCTTTGTTTAGCCAACCAGAAGGCTTTATGGCACTAGCAATCTGTGAATCATTTTGGGCATTCAAAACAGCCCATTTATGGGCGGCAAGAAGCTGAGAGCAGGTTGAAGTAGTTCATTGATAAGCAGTTGTGTGTTCTATATGAATGCTGTTATGCTTTCATTTCTTTTGACGACTTTGACGTTGAGGTGACATTGTTGGCTGAGTTGACAAGGCGGCTCTCCTGCTCTATCTGTGATAACAAACAATGGTTTGTTTATAGTGCGAGTGTTCAGTCCTGCAAACATTCCAAAATAGAGAACACCAAGCACCTTTACATTTTATTCTTCATTTTACATTACATGCGTGTTCCACAAAAAATATATTTATGTAAATATATTTTGACCATTATTGCTATCAGGATGTGAGGAGACTTTCAACCAGCATAACAAAAATGGTTTCTGGAAAAATCACCTACCCAGCATTTAAATAAAAAATAAATATACACTCCATATTATTATTGTGGTCTCAGACTTTTGGACTCCATGGTATATGCCTCACCCATCTGGTGGATGGAGTAGCAGCTGTCTTTTTTATCTAGAAAGCAATGCAAGATGCGATGATACTCTTTAGGCTGATGTTTGTCCGGATCCCATTGCCAGTCTAGAACACACAGTTAATGCACCTTAACGAAGCAGTTACACCAAACACGCACATTCCTATAAAACCAAGTAACATCATGTTTCTCAGACATTAAAATTATTTAGAATTTAAAAATGATTGGCTATGCCTGGAATGCAATACTAGCATTCTCTCTACTGCAAAATGTACTAGTTTCCATTTGTTAACATTAGTTACCTACCTTACTTAATATAAGGTGCCTATATATAAGGTATAATTTATAGGTATAATATGTACCTATAAAGTACATATTAATCTTAGTTAATTATATCAAGATTTACTCATACATGTTAAAAATCTAAAGTTGCATTTGTTAACATTACTTAATGCACAATAAACTAACATGAATGAACAATAATATTTATGATAAGTAATAAAGCATAATAAATGCTAGGAGAAAATATGCATTGTTATTGTTAGTTAATGTTACCTATTGTATTAACTAACGTTAACGAATGGAACCTTTTTGTAAAGGGTTGCCCATGTACTGTATACACTACCTACTTGTTAAAGGTTAGACATAATATACAGTATGTAACAATAAGAATTTAGATCAGCAGCATGCTACATTGTTATCACATGACCTCATTACATTTTTAATTTTAAAGTAAATGTGTATTACTATTCTATTTACTACAAAAACAGTATAAGTATAGTACTTTCCTATTCTAAACTTTCCTTTTATCTAGACATTTACCTCGTCCAAGGTGCCTGCAGAGCAAAGCCTGTGCAAGAATCATCTGTCCACAGCGTAGCATGCAGCCCCAACCTGCATCTGATGAGGGACCTGTTCCTCCTGCAGCACACAGACAAACCAGAACATCGTTCATAGCACACAAACACAATAAGCATCCTCTAATCAACAACCAATGATCAAGACCTTTTTTTTGCATTTCAGATACACTCCACTCACAAATATAAAGCAAAACACACCAGAACTGGTCTGGTCAGTTGTTTCCTTTCTACTCACCTATGGGAGAAAACTTTTTTCTATATGTGAACCACAGTCTTGACCGCACATCGGAGAGCAGCTCTGCTTTCTCTGGAAAAGGTAAAATGATTAAAAAAAAGTCAATTTTAGCTGAGGGGAAAAAATCTATTTTGATCACAGATTTCATATTTTAACCCAGTTGTCTTGTATTTTACTTCTTGGATAGCTCACTAAAACAAACTGCAAAAGAAAAAAAAATTTAAACTATTTTTGCAAAGGTTAAAGGAACAGTGGACAGCATTTTTATACTAACAAAGACAACTGTGGTGGTAAAACTTAACATTTTTTTATTTTTTACAACTCTGTGTAAAATACATCAGCAAGCCTTTTCAAATCTTTTAATCTCAAAATGATATGTTTGTCAAAAATGGGATGGGTCACAAATGGGTTAAACGAACATGATCTACATACTTAGACCACTTAGTTAACTCATCAACTGGCAAAATGGCTTACGTGTTTTAATATTGTAACATGCTCCCAAGATCCATACTGGCTCATCAATGTCTGGAAAGTCTTCAGAGAACACGTTGATTTGATTCTCATATTTGGCTAGAACTGGAATCATAAGTGACAATCTCAACAGTCATTGTCAACACACATTACTTGTAATTTTAAAATCCTGGTAAATCAACATCATCAGCACACCTGAATTAAGAACTTGCAGATTCCTAATTCTCTTTAAAAACATGTACTGGCTCTTTAAAAAAGTACTGTGGCAGCACCATGGTACCAAATGGTACCAGTGTAGTATGTTTATGATCATGGTACTTAATTTTTCACATATAGTCTGATACTCAAAGTTATGTCTAAACACATAGCATTACCATGGCACATGCCCAAAAACATGGTATTATCATGGTACAAATTCAACAAACCATGGTTTTACAATGTTACAGTACATGTCCAAAAACATGACAATACCAAGGTATCTCTTGGTACATTTTTGTTACTGATGTAACCAGCACAAAGTTATAATTGCAGTAATTAGAAACAAATCAGCGGTAACAGGCAGACTACTGAACTGTTCTGGTGCGAAATGAAAGTAGAAGATACACAGGCCACTTGAGAACAATGAAAAAACTTGAAACTCAGTTACGAAATGTTCAACACAAGATACCCTAACAGACTTAACCGCTGCCGACGATTTACTAACTTAAGACGCCACCTGATCGGGCTAATTCAGCGAAAAACTGTTGATACATTTCTTATATTATCTCTAATATCCCTACCTGCCTCCATCCTGTGTTGTCATCAGTGTTTAAAGCAGCGATACAAATACAGAGGATTGCATTGTGGTTAGTGAAGTCCTTAGCTAGGCCGTCCTGCTATGGAAACGCGTTTAAAAAACTACATGTACCAGTTTTAACGGTGAAACACGGAAGTTTGACATCAAAATATTGCATAGCATGCTGGGTCGCGTAGTCTTTTAATCTGTCCATCTTTTTGCGTCGTTCGTTTTGTCGAAGCAGACAAAAAAGGTTGGAAACAATTCATAATATACCAGCCTTTAATCACGCTAAGATATTAAGAAACCCTCTTTTTTTAAGAAAGCATGTAATTAGGATGTTGATATTGATTGCAGTAGTGATTTGTTTCTCATGTTGTTTTATTCTAGCTCGGCTTGTCCGCTAGCTAGTGATCAACCATCTAGACCTAAAAACACAAAACTGACCCATATTTTAGCTTCTTCAAAGTAGATTAACGCTCTGCAGTGATTAACAACAGATTGAATTATAAAATTTATATGCAATGTTAAAACTATATTTCCCTATGTACTCTGAAAATTCTGTGTTCTGTTAGTGTTTGGTGTTTGTTTGCGGCATGAATACCATTTAAATACTTATTACTAATACTTGCTATAATTGTGTGTGTGTTAATGTATTCTATAATTAAATGTTCAGTTTTTGTGTATTGTGTGTGTAATTAACGCAAGATATCGAAAATACCGTTTACAGGTTATGAGGTCAAATATGGCACTGCTAGACACAGCTGTCATTGTGGCATGTCTACTACCAAACTTGTAATGTTTTATTTTTAAATCTCAGACACCCCATGCAAAATGTCCTACGTCTTCATCAACGACTCTCTGCAGACCACTGTTCCTCTGCTGCAGGCCTGTATTGATGGTGATCTCGCTCACACTAAACGCTTACTGGAGTCTGGGTTCGACCCCAACACCCGGGACTGCCGTGGACGCACTGGGCTGCACCTGGCCGCCGCTCGGGGGAACGTGGAGATCTGCCGTCTCCTGCATAAGTTTGGTGCTGATCTGCTGGCCACTGACTCACAGGGGAACACGGCACTGCACATGTGTGGCCATGTAGATACCATCCAGTTCCTGGTGTCCAACGGCCTCAAGATTGACATCTGGTCAGTGACTTTTTTTTCAAGACCTTTAACCTCCAAAGGTGGTGTGTGCATACGCACACAGTGATAATGTTGCATGGATCAACCTTTTGTTACCACAGAATGTTTGTAAGCTTTAAGTTTATGTATAACAATATATGTATGTAATGTATAACATAACATATGTATTTTGTTTTAAATGTGAACAGTAATCACAATGGAGCAACTCCACTGGTGCTGGCCAAGAGACGTGGTGTGAATAAGGATGCACTCCATCTACTGGAGGGGCTGGAGGAACAGGAAGTGAAGGGCTTCAACCGCAGCTCACATTCCAGCCTAGAGAAAATGCAAATGGCTGAGAATGAGAGGTGAGATTAAGGCTGCATAAACTCTGGCATATGCAGGGTGGAAGATAAGAAGGATATTACTATATCAGCTATCAATGACTTGGAATTATGGTCAAACTTATGGCAAACTTAAAAACTGTATTTATTAACATTTATGAATTTAGCAGACGCTTTTATTCAAATGAATTACATTTAAGGCATTTAGGGTATAAAGTTTATCAGTTGTGTTCCCTAGTAATAAAACCTATTGGCCTTGGCATTGCTAGTGCCATGCTCTACCACTTGAACTAGAGAAAAACATTTTCTGTAATTGTGTAGCATTACTTTTTCCCCAACAAAAACTTTTTTGCAACCAAAGGACTGCATTTCAAGTACTCAAGGTAAAACACTGGCCTAATTGTTTACCATTTTAGTCTAATGTCAAATAATGAATTAAAGCTAGGATGGGCAATTTCAGAGTGGCTAGCAATAGCAAAGTAGCTTTGAAAGCATAAGATCTTTAAGATAAGAGCATAAGATCTCAACCTGCATAACAAAAAATGTTTCTGGTTTTTGCAGTATACAGTATGTTTACAATTTACAGCATGCAAATATCCTGTATGCATGAAATACCAGGTGCTATACTAAATTTGTCATTACACAACAGAGCACACTGTGGTGGGTACTGTATCCCACAGTGGAATGCACTCAACTTGACCCTTCATTTTTCACATGTAGTCTGTTTCACATACAATTTTTTTGAAAACTAGTAGGCGGTATGCAGTGTTACACAATATGCATACTTTGTATTGATCTTCAGAATTATCCTCACTCATGTGTCTCACGCAGTGCAATGGAAAGTCACTCCCTTCTCAACCCACACTTGCATCACAGCGATGGTGTGCTGTCCAGCTTCCGAACAACATGGCAGGAGTTTGTAGAGGATCTTGGTTTCTGGAGAGTTCTGTTGCTGCTCCTTGTCATTGGTCTGCTATCACTAGGCATTGCATATTATGTTAGTGGGGTCTTACCTTTCACATCTAATCAGCTGGAGCTTGTGCACTAAGCATTTTAACAGCATTAAAAAAAACTCTGAAGCATAATGAACTTGATCTTTCATTAGCTGAAAATTTCTCCAAATGGTAAGCATACATTTTGTGACAAAATAAGTAAATGTAAATAGACCTTTTAATATACTATGAAATTGCAATTTCTAGTTTCATCTTGCTTGTTTAAAAAATTGTATTGTGTTGCAGTTGCATGTTATTGTTTGTGTAGCAGCTCATTTTGACACCTTAAATGAATGTTCTGTTGCTATGCCCCATTTTGTAATAGTTTGAGAACACTATTCTTGTAACTTAATTTACTGGATTTTCACATTAAAAGTTATGGCTGCATAAAAACCCCATTTGCACAAGTATTTAGACTCTTTACGGAGTACTTTGAAGCACCTATGACAGCAATTACAGCCTTGAATCTTTGGAATCTTGAATCATTTTTCATTGTTTGCAAATCCTCTCAACTTGGTGAGGTTGGTTGGGGCCCGGTGGACAGTGGACATAATATTTAGAATTGAGGTGCTGTTTTGCAAACTTCAAGTGGGCTTTTAAGCATTTTGCATTGAGAACAGGCTTCCGTCTAATCACTCCAGCCATAAAGCCCAGATCTGCGGAGAGCTGCAGTGATGTTGTCCTTTTGAAATTCAATTCAATTTTATTTATATAGTGCTTTTTACAATGTTACATTGCTTCAAAGCAGCTTTACATAGAGAAAAAAAAAATAATTAAAAAAACACAAAACAAATGTCGAACATGTTAATGGTATTATTGCAAATAATATGTGTGGGATGTAAAAGACTAATTAGGTATACTAGGTTTATAGTATGTTTACGAATTAAGGGTTGACTGAACCGATAAAACCACAAAATTGTTAAGCAAGATATGCGTTCCAGCTTACATAGGGATGGCATATAATAGGCAACATCTTATGGGAAGGGTATAAGGGATTTGCAAACGTACCATAAACTACATACAGTGCCTTGCAAACGTTTTTATACCCCTTGAACTTTTTCACATTTTGTCACCTTACAACCACAAACGTAAATGTATTTTATTGAGATTTTAGGTGATAAATGTTGGACTTTTCTCTAGTCCTGCATGTTCAAAAATCGGACACAGGCGGAATTGAAAGTGCAATCTTTTAATGAAGCAAATGGATAAAGCATACAGAGCTCTGGCTGCAGAACTAAACCCTATACACAATGAGTCTTATGCATGGG
>JAZGTJ010008187.1:0-21443 GCA_036877575.1 Botia almorhae | reverse complement strand
AGTAAATTAAACAGAGATTTCTTTGCATCTTCACTCTAAATCTTAAAATTAAACAGACTGTGTTTTTGCTGTTAAGTTGTGAAAGTTATGCCATTCTTCAGCATAATAAAATTAAATTTTTGTTGATGTTTACAATTAAATAGTTTATGATACAACCCATTTAAATATTCAACATGGTTGACCCATGCAGATGAGTTCAGTTGAAGGCTGTCAATTACTGTTGGCTTTAGGGGACAATACTCAGCATTCACCAGACAGAGAATCTGAATAGCCGAATCCTGTCTGACTTTTTGTGCATCAACAGGTGTAAACTTAACGTGCATCTCAACCCTGTTTACAGAGCACAAATATTCCCAGTGAGCAACAGCCAAATGGTATTGCAATCACTTTCGCAGATGTATATGTTCACTAACTACAGCCCCTCCAGACCCGTGATAGCTTTATGAACAGTATCATAAATCTTTAGATGTCAAGATTCACTCTCTAAAGACTACTGCTCCTTCTGTGACTTTAAAAAAGATGTTTTAGCTGCTGGGGGAAAAATAGCAGTGTACAGATTTCTGATGGTTTCGATAAACATAAAAGCCAACGTAAGAATCAAAACTGAAAAATCTTATTTGCAGAACAACTCTCATGCAGAACAACTCTTCAGTTTAAAGGTGAAATGTATAATTTCTTCATTACTGGTATCGCCACTGGTCAATCAAACAGATATTCCCGCCCAAATTCAAGCTATTGGTTGGGCTAATGTGTCAGGCAGTCAGAATGCTAAAACAGAACGATGTTTTAAAAGCACCAAAGTGTCTGGGGAGCAAGTGAAGTGATATTTTTCCCTTACCTTGAGGCCTTGATCTCCTTTAATACCCTAAAGAGAAACAGAAAATGAAATCGCATAAATAAATACAGAGAAATGCAACAGTTTCATTCAGTTACATCACTTATGTAAACAACACATGCAACTTTCTGTCTGGCGAAGGAATTACATGGACAAACATTTCTGTTTGTTTGCAAAAAGCTTTTCAGGACCATATGGTTTGGCAGCACTAAGTAAACAGCAAAACGTTCATTAAGGTGACAAACAATAATTTATCAGAAATACATGCTCAGGAGAAGCAGACAAGGTCAGACGTTGATAAACTGCATTGGCAATGTGCCAAACAGCATGTGTCTCCTGTGATTTCAACCTTTTAATTGTAAAGCCATTGCCTTGGCTCTCCGCCTCTCTTACAGATGCATGTTAAGATATATCTTATTTTATATAGATATGAGGTCTTACAGGACACAACCTCAGTTCACAGGGGAAAACATTGTGCTTTTAGCCTGCCTCCATAAATCTCTGGTTTTGTGAGCATTGAGTGCAACATTTGCAAATCGCCACAAGGTGGTGCAGTCGTGCAAAATAACAGAATCTGTGCCTTAGCACAAAAGATGAGAGGCTGACATTCACCTGCGCTAAGACGAAACATGTGTTTGTTATGTGTATATACAGCACAGGGCTATTTCAGTATAACTCTTGGATAATTCTATGAGGAATTTTCCATAAGCTCACGGTGCCCTATTTGACACGCTCACTATCAATCTAGCTGTAGATACTGACTGTGTGCGTGTGCTGGAAAAGAACTAGACGGTTCATGGAACAAAGCTTAAGTTTACAAAGGCAGAATGGAAATGAAGGATATGCAAGTTGTTCCAGAGTTCAAATGTGTTAAAGCATAACAGACCCAGAGTTTAAACCTGCAGGCTGTATAACAGCAAAGCAAATCCAGTTTCACATGGAAAAACCTTATGTGGTTTTGGTGCCAGCCTGTATTCCTCACAAAGTGTCAATCCATGCACGTACAGCTTCTCGTAGGCTAAGCTGTTTGACCCACTGTTCTGTCCTGTTTGGAAAGAACTGAGGCGAAATAACTGTGTGTGCAGGAAAGAGTGCTTTGAATCAATGGAGTCAATAAAGGATGTTAAGCTTTGTCTACACAGTATTATTACTGCATTTTACAGTATTACACAAATCTCTTCTACTATCTGAAAACAATCTTTCATTAGCCAAGGCTACGAGTCTGCCCCTCTGGTATTATCAAACACGTTTCAACTCTCTTTGATTATAGAGAGTTGAAAACGGCTAAAAAAGAACGTCTAAAACGGCTAGGAAGGCTATAATTTAAATTCATCCAGTGGGACACTGGCCTGACAGGACCCTTATCACTGACCCACTGTTCACCTGTGCATTTATTTGTACTAGCAGTGTGAAACACAGACTTAGTTCTGAGGAAAAATGTGTATTCCTTAAACCACAGTGAATCAAATCTATGCAGCTGCAAGTTTAAGTGTATGACGGTTTTTGCACCCTCCACAAACAACATGATTTTAACTAGACAAAAGCACATGCTGTAAAAGGATGCAAAGGTAATGTCTAAATACATGCTGCTTTGCATCTGTCTTTATCCTACAGCACTTGATGGGGGCTGTCTTTAGGATTATGTGATAAATTAATCCAGAAGTGACAGATGACTTGTGGAGCAGGTTAATTATTTAAGCTGCTTAAACTGGTCAGAGGTCACAGATTCTTACCTTAGGGCCTTCAGGTCCACTTGGACCTGCCTCACCACGATCACCCTGAGAGATAAGGGCAAAGAAGAAAATTACCATACAGACACAGCAGGAGAAAATTCAAGAATAAGGAATAGTCTCCCTTTCATTGTTGTTGTAATGACAGTAATGTACCAACATACAATTAAAAGAAACGTAACACTAAGACACAAGAATTATGAATACAATATAATTATTTTACCTGTATTAATTATTATTATTAATTATTACTCTTAACTATGTAACATACTCAGTAAAATGATTAATATATCTAATAGTTCTGAATGAAATCCTAAAAAATTGATTTGATAAGATGAAAGGAAGTAGGAAGTTTTGAAAGTAGGTGAATTGTATTTCCTCTAATCTAATATTTTTCTGTACTGTACAATGACTTAATAATGTAGGATAAGTCCTACAGACGTCTTTCAAGGCATGTGCCAGGTTTCTTTCTCCAGGCTGAAGCTCATCATCTAACATGATGACGATTGACTATCCTCACATTCAGGCCTCTGTCCTGCATGAAAACTATTTCAAAAATAATCCCATTTTAAATTGTCATGTAAATGCTTTAATCTGACTGAAATCAAACTTACTTTTGCAAAGTCAAGCTAACAGATCTAGATAATGTGGTTATAGCTTGACTTACCTTTTGTCCAGGTACACCAGGTTCACCCTATAATATGAGAGAAATAAATCAAAGAAAGTCAAAAGACCACAAGTATATCATGATGTCTTTTAATCTACAGTCAGATTGTAATTGCACAGCACAAGGCTTTTATCAATAAAAAAATGTATATATACAGAGTCCACTTGAGCTATCAGTTTATATAATGGGCAATAAGAATTGAGTTATTCCTTTATATAGAACTTCATGTGCAGTAGGCCTCTAGTTACAGCTGTAATATGGACCAGTTATAGAGTCTTTATAGTGTGTTTTTGTATGGTACTGGTCATTCTAAATGTACTACAATTAAAATTCCCCAGTCTAAACTCAGTGGCAATTAATGCATCACGGGAAATACATAATTATCCAACAGCAACATGGATAATCAATTATGGCGTATCCACCCCTTCTGTAGTGGCAAAAACAGAGCAGACCCACCCTGTAGGCTGCTGAACTGTGTGTGAACTTCATGTGAGCCTTTTTATGACTCGCCTGTGGAAAATACTATCATTGCACTGCAGCTGGACTACTGTGTGGTTTTCAAACTTACCTTCAGTCCTGGTAGCATCTACAAATAAAAGAAAAACATTCCAGACTTTTATTTTGAAGCATAAATTATTACATGGCACATTACACACTTGCAATTTCATGTAATGTCCGGTGTGTGTTGGGAAGGTAAGGGTGGAAGAATTCAAACACTTACCCTTGGGTCCTTTCCAGGTTTCCCAGGTTCTCCAGGTTTACCCTAAAGTAAAGGACATAGAATTTTCTCTATGCTGGAAATTGGTTGACAACAGACATTTATACAGATTTTTTTACATTTATGACAATGGTCATTAGAGAAACAGAATGCCAATATTGTGCCTAATCACACATATACTGCTGTTGAGAATTGTCAGTGACTAACCGGGAGCCCACCAGCACCAGTAAGCCCAGGACTTCCTGGGGGCCCTGGGGGGCCAGGAGGCCCCGGTGGTCCCTGTGCTCCGGGCTCGCCCTGCTGAGAGACAGGAAGTTAGCATCTGAGATAAAAAGGTAATTTAGATAAAAGAAATAATTTATGAAATCAGAGGAAAGGTCCACTCAAATTCAATTCCAGTAATTCATAACAATCAGCTTAAAGGATGAGTGATCTGCTTTAGGAAACACTTTAGAGAATAACTACCCGTTGGACTTGAAGCTGAGAGGAACCAAAGCCTCAAGGTTGAGTTAAAATTATGTTGTTTGTCAGAATGATATGATTGTTTGTGTTAATCTATGTTACAGAGTACAATGTTTGGAAACCAAATCTAATGTACATTCAACTTTTAAGTGCTTAAATCTGTCATACATAAAACCTCTTCAGTGGCCCATTAACTATAAACTAACACTGTTCACTGAACAAACCCTACAATTTGACATGTGGCCTCACAGATCTTCTTCACCAAGGTCTACATAATCCATGTGGCCTCTTTATAAAACTATCCTCTGTTCTTCTCCACTATAATGGTCCCAGACACAGAAAGAGACTAAACAAAATCATCTACAGGAAAGTGTCTAATATTTACACAGCGTGAGGGTAATGAAAATAGGAAATAAGGCTGGACTAAACAATATCATGCTACTCCTGAGAAGAGACCAGGGGAAAGACCGATTATTTAAGATTTCATTTCTGCTGTGCAATTAATTAAAGTCTGTTTTCAACATTACAGAGGCTTAGTGTGGATACTGAGGAATCTGTGTAGGTTAAAATAAGTTTGTTTGTTTTCTGGGAAAAAATCTGTTTGAAAATTAAGCAAGACTTCCTATATTCTGTCAACTATGGAAATAACAGATTAATTAGGAGTATAACAGATACCGTGACTAGAAAAACCCTTTCTTAAACACTGTCTCCGTTCAGTAGCTAAGTCTGAAACATGGACAAATCCCAAGCACATCTATTTCCAAACCATATTTTATCCGTTTATTTTTTATCCGACAGAACTTGTCCAGATTTGATTTATGAGGCCAGATGTAGATCCATCGAATGGATACATTCCACGATCCCTATCCAATGCAAAGACACAACCCAACCTGCAGACCCAGCCAATTAGCAGCAACGTGTTTTCTTAACACTGCGGTCTTCCACAGTATGTACTGTTGTCTCCAAACATAGTACTCTAAACTGGCATGTGCAGACTGCGCATTTGTGGAAACAAGATGGAGAATGGGTGCCAACCGAGATCAACCAGTGCCAGGGACATATTCTGGAGTGGATAGCCAGAACAGTGGATAGCCAGAACAGTGGACACACAGAGAGAAGCAGAAGGTAAGACTGACATCTCAATTTGGAGAATGTTCATTTCACTACCAAATCAGCTTTTATTTTTGTATGTTTAGGCTGTCATTGCAAGGATTATACAATCAGATTTTAACTTCTCCTTTTTAATATGGCTGCAGCCCTGCTCTCTGTGCTTAACAGATTAGATTAGTCATTGTAAACTGATGGTTATACATTTAAGCTTTTTAAAACTTAAACTTAACTAAAATGGCTTGATGAGCAGTTTTCTTACCTGTTCTGAATTAGTTACCATTGAAACAGGAAGTTGGGACAGGGAATGTTATAGTCAACAGACCTTAGTTTATAATTTTAAAAATGCAAATATAATAAAATATTGAGATAGTGATCTTACTGGCAGTAACTCACTGAAAATAGTGATCTTTGTTTAGATACAATTCAGATGGCAATGTCCTGGGTAGTGTGATGACAGGGCCCCACTAAAAGACATGTTTACACATCTTTATAGTGTTGGGTGTTTATGCTTAATCTTATCATTTTTTTCCTTGGACCCATAAATGACCTGCATACACCCAAGGATCCCAAGGTTTGCCCAGCAATACCACTGGACTAGACATATAAGGACAATCCATTATATATAGGGAGATTTTTTATTGCGGTATCGTCTGGTTATAACAGATGGTCAATGTCTAAAAAGCCAGAGACAGACTGACATAAAAAGACTGACATTCTTCCTGTGGAGCAAAACTTTATACCCCTATAAATGTTATTAAATTTATATGAAATTATATTTTGTTTTTAAAAAAAGCATATTGCAGGTGAACTTTAATTCCTGACTGTTACCGCAATGGAACTATTGCTGAGGCTAAAAAAAAGGCTAATGAGTCTTTTTGTAATTGTTAACAATCTGACATTTCCAGGGCTGCAGCAAAGGTTCCGAAACACAGTGGTACCACAGAGGGTTACCGACGGGTCGGGCCCAGTTGGCAGTTGGTTGATGAAGGTTGGCATCCAGTAAAAGGAGGAAATGGTGCAGAGGGTGGCAGAGAGAGATGTACCTTGAGGCGCTTTAGGATTAGAGGGCTTATTGAGGGCATGTTGCGAACGGTGATGGGCAACATCTGCTGAGGTCACAAAGCACAGGTGGGGCACGGTGCACAAAACCACCAGGCCAACAAGTTCACCAGGAGGCCAAAGAAAGTAAACAGGCCAGAAAGAGGAAATGAAGGGAGGGGAAAAACAGAAAAAACAAGTAAAAATCAAGAATGAACAGTGAGAAACAGTAAGGCAAGGAGACAGAGAGAGAGAAGTAGGAGGGAAACAGAACCAAAAAGACTTAGCATTGCGAAACAGAGTGAGAGGATTCATCAAAGTGGAGCGGTCTGTGTTTGGTTACTTGATTATTTGTAATTATATTGTTATTTATAAGCACAAATGTGTTTGTACTGTTTATGATAACATTTACATATCATATTAAACTCCACTGTGCTGAAATCCATAGACTCTCCATCAATGCTGTGTAGCCCAGGCTGGATTCAGTCTTGCCACAAAGAGAGTTTCGCAACAGACTTACTGTGGCCTGTGCTCCAACACAGGTGTTGACAATACGACGTTTCTGTTGAAATCAGCAGCATTACAGAGTACAGGTTGAAGAGTTATTGACTCAAAGCTTTACCACTAATCACTAATATAATAAATACATATAATAAATAGACATAAATACAACCTGCCTTTCTAGGATATGCTTGTATTCCATACATCTATTTATTGGATTTACAGGTATCTACACATCTGAGATCACTAGTGACAATATTTATTTTTATACATTTCATGTACATTTTCTTCAGATTTTAATGTGAGGTCACCTCACTGTAAAACAGTTTTAGTGCTGATAATCTGAAACAAAGAATATGTACAGTGTCTTGCTTTTTTGAGAATAAGAGGGAAATACAAACAAAAAGGCAAGTTTTTCCAGATATCCCAATCCCACCAGAATGTTATAAGGTACTTTATGCATAGACAGGCCAATCAAAATGCACAAGACATATAGTATTTATGTATTTCACATTTCCAAAAACACTTTTTCACGTCATTTTAAATCCCAGAAAAATTTACAGTTGCATAGTGCATCTTAAAATGATACACCAGAACTATTAAAAGTTCCCTCAGACAGCCAAAGAGAATACAAAAAAGCTGCATGTGGATGTGCCAATATAAATTCCCATACTGTTTTCGATTGGACACCTCTGCACATTTCACTGGGATAAACTACACTTCTCAGCTATATCTCTCTTTGCAGCTGGGCTGGAACACACATATCAGGTATTAGGGATGAGGGACAGCGAGCAGCCCACAAACCTTCAACATCACCAGAGCCTCACTGGAGCGCAAAGCTGACAGTGTTTGCAGTGGGAGCCTCTGCTTACAATGGGCCAACATACAAATACATAGATATTTTGATATGGATACATGGACTCACATAAATTATCATTTTCATTTAGTTTCACCACTCCAGGGTGTATCCTTCCAGTCTAGCACACTAACTACAAGTATTCTAGTACAACCACTCAAAAAGACCACCCTTAGGTTCAGCTTTCTAAATAGCCTACTGCCTCCCATGTGGTCTGGCTGACACGCATGACGAATAGTTTGCTTTTGATGTAATATCAGAGATTCTTTATGATTTACTGTATGCATTTACAAATCCACAATAAAATACAGTTCATACTGTAAATACAGAGATATATAACAACTGAATGTGAAATGCTATTTCTGTTCTTACTTGCTATAACATGGATTTAAAAAAATATCTACAACAAAGCCTATTTTTCTACTTTTATATTGCGTGCCATTTCTGAGATTATATAATTGATAAAATAGCTTCAAAAGCCCAAAATTACTTTTACCACAAAAGAAACTTGGCAGACTCCAACAGAAAGCCTTATCAAATCTATTTCAGCAGGCTGCTGGTAAAATTGCCTTGTTTACATGAAACTGTGATTTCCCCGAGAGAGCTGATCCACTTTGAGGCCACGTCTTGGCATGTGTTCCATGTGCTACCTAACTGAGACAACACTAAGCTGTCAATCTATTTTCCCCTCCTTTAATGTCTCTTAGCAGACAGCCAAACATTTTGTTCATGTCTTTTTAGGGATAAACAAGACAAATCACTTCGTCAAACACAAGAACATCACGTAAATTGGAAGGAAAACATATGTTTGTGCTTTTGTTGAACAGTCAATGCCAAATAACCTTGAAGTCATATATGTGATAGCTCATTTTCAGACATGAAGCATTCAGTGATTTTAAAAATCATAGTTAATTCAAATAAGTTTAATAAAACATTGGCTTACCCTGTGAGTATAGTCACCACACACACCCTATACAAAAAAAAAACACAAAGAAACTTTTATGTGCCCATCCCCTAAAACAATACAGAATGCTAACTACTATTTTAATGCACTTCATTTGTGATCGTACCTTCTCCCCTTTAGGACCAGGTTCACCCTGAAAAAAATATATTTAAAGCTTTAAAGTCAGTCTCTGCAATTTACACATTCCAAGTGCAATTTTTTAAACATGAAATTAGGAACATATATTAATAGATTTTATAGCAAAACACTTACTGGAATTCCTTTAGGACCACGAGGACCCTGAGAAGATAGGAAAACAATCAGAATATGGAAGTGTTACTTGGTTAATCATGATTAACTTTTCCTGTTTACAACCAGCAGCGCCAATCCTCTCAGTCAAATCAAACAGAATTACACAAAACGTTATATGTAGTGGAATATGCAGAAGTGTATGCATCTCAGTATTACAGGTCAATATTTTAAAATTTGTTTGCTTTCTTAAATTAACATTTTTACTAATATTTTAACTCAATGTTCAAAGCACACCATCGCAGCTCTGTAGTCTTATGAGAATTTTCTTGTATAGTTCTGTGAGCTTGCTGTTTCTCGACACTTTAACAAAGGAGATTTTTATTTTATATTTATATTTTATATATTTATTATTTTATTTTAGAAAAGCATATAGCTAAGGAACACATTGCATCTGCCCATGCTCTTTCATCACTCTCATAGAACACTCTGAAAAACATTTTTCAAATCACAGTTTAAAAGGGCAGAGCCAACCTCATGTCTTTGTTTTAATACTCCAGGCAGCTGAAGCTATATAGATGTTGCTAGAAGTTGCTTTTGACAAACCTCACTGAATGAAACTTGGGTAAGTGGTCTCATAACACACACGGTCTCATAAAAAACACACACATTACTGTTCAGCCACTCTGACTATAAATCAAACTACAAGAGTGTTGTTCTTGTGAATTTATATGGTCACGCTTACTGCCTAGACAAACATCACTGAAACAGGCCATCTAGAGAACAAATGACTGTGCTGGTGAGGTTTATGAACACTGACAAATTTCTCTTTATGATCTGTTTTACCTTTTTTCATTCATAACAAACTCTTTCAAGGTGCATATTGTTGAGTTTAGCCCACCATTATTTTTCATTAGGCAAAGAGAAGATGACAGGTCTCATTATGTGGCCCTTTAAAACACCTATTATTTAGATTTAGATTTTAACACTTTAGTACTAGCCAAGATTAAAATGTGTTTTCATAAGATCACATTGATAAGAAAAGAGATGCTGTGGCTGCTAACATTTTTTTGCATTGGGGTTTCGAAAGACATTTTGAGAAACTACTTACCATATCACCTTTTGGGCCGTTCTGTCCCTGTAAGGTTGAAACAATATTTTTATTTTTTCTTAAAAACAACATCTATTTTCTTTAAACACTTTAAGGCAGCACAAATGACTTAATACAGAGGAAGGGTCATTCTTTACACACATCTCTTTATTGATTTCATCTTTGCCATGATGATGTTGATAATAGTAAATTTTCTACAATAATTGCCATAATTATTATTAGCATAATTATCCTCATCATTGCTGTAATGACTGTCAATTTTCAATTACTGCCAAGTACTTTGGTATAAGAGATCAGAGGTTCCAAACCTGACTGAGTGTCAATTACTCAAACATTTGTAAGGAATGAAGCAAAACTTACAGGTTTTCCATCCAGGCCGATTGGACCCTTAAAAAAAGCAAGAGAACAGCAGATTGGTGAATACTGTGAAGGCACAAAGCAGCTCCAATTCTCCTGTCTAGACTAGCCCTCTGATATAAGAATGTTGATGGAGAAAGGTATTTCCTTAGGGGTCAAGCCAAGGCACAGGTCAAGATCAGCATGCTACAGGAACAATGAGTTTACTGTATTACTGTACTCTATATTCTGTAGCTGAGTCCTTCCAATGTGGCCATCAGATCACCAATCATAGAAGGTAATAAATACATGAAAAGAGCCTTTTAAACTAGAACATGCAGACAGTCTATACATGAGCCCTGAAACATACACCTTATTCTGCCAATATAGTCCCACATTATCTATTTACTAAACACTTCAACCAACTATAATTACAGCTCCATGTGTCTAGTCTACTGGACATTCAATGAGCTACTTCCTTGAGCATCTTTTAAAAAAGGGGCCAGGAAAACAACAGCTAATTGATGGCTTTTATAAACTAGCAAACTCACACAGGTGTGTTCATTTGGCTTCAGACAAAAGACGCTTACCGGAAAGCCTGGAAATCCTCTAGTACCGGGTTGTCCCTAAGGGGAAAAAGAAAGAAAAAGAACAGTTATTTTTAAACAAAAAACAAGAGGATTATGTTAACTTGTTGAAAGAGGTCTGTGTTGGAGGACTCTGTCTCATTTTTTTTCCATTCAAACTTAGTTGTGTGAGTCGTAATTGGTTTTGAAGGACAGAAGGCTTCCAGCTTGGTCGGAAGCACTTTGCATGGGATTAGGAGAAAAAGACAAATAAAGCTCTAAAACAGAGACACATGAACTGAAATTCAACACTACAGAGAATAAACAAAACAAATTAATTAATCGTCATTATTCAATATGTGACAGCCAATGAGAAAAGGCCTACAAATTAAGTTAATGTCAGTAATGATTAGTGCTACATTCTCCTGAGAACAAAAGCAAGTTTGCTTTTCTGAAAAACCTTTTGGAACCCTTGGGAAAAGAGGAAGCTATTCAATATGCTTGGCAGAAAAAGGGGGCTGTGTAGAGCAACCTGAGAAAATTACAAGCAAGAGGTGAACAGAGCTAATGAAGGGGATTGTATGTCTGGGTCTTAGGTAGTTATTGGAACATTGCTGAATTTATTTTCCTTGGGAACCCAAAGCTGAGGTCTGTAATAACAGAAAGAAGCAGCAGCATATGCCCTCTCACAATCACTCAAAACAGAACTGACAACATTCATTTTGTTGTTACAAAACAGTACCAACAAATAATGCTCTTAAATGACAATTTCTTGATTGTTTTCTGTTTTCCACATACCTTTAAGGCATTTTCACGACAGACACTATTTCTCAAAGTCAATCTTAATGAATCCATATATATAAAGAAAAGACAACCTAAAAAAAGATTAATTTGTTTCAAAGCTGAGTTACACAAGGTAGTACACTGGCTCGTGACATTGGCTCACAGTGACCTAGGTTTGAATCCAGCCTGAACCAAGAACCGATCCTGTTTGTTTTTTCTTTCCTGTCTACCCCTACTGAAAAAGCCCTACAAAGTTCATTCACCGCACTCGCTGATGTGCTATCCATCGCACGCTGCTTTGGTATAACATTTTCTGCCATGAAAAATAAAAGTAGATGTGATGACAGCTCAATGCATCATCTTTACAACTTTGCCTATTCCCTAATTGGCCCACTTAAGTGTGTGAAAAGAAACTGTTGCCACAAAGTCAGGTATACCTGTCTGGCTAAAGCAGTCATTTCTTCTGGTCTCTCCACACATCTCCCTTAAATCACCCTCTGTGACCTCCTCAGAGGTGAGGACAAAGCCTGTACAGCCAGTTTACCCATTGAAGACATTCTTGCTAAGGCCCCCTGGAAAGAAACTTATTCCTGTCAACAGCACTTTCTGTCTGATGTCCACTTTTGAAGCCTTATTAGAGGTGATGTGTCAAAGGTATGAAGACATATGCAATCAGCAAGTTGAAAAACAGATGCCTTAGCAATTGGACGACCCTGCCATAAGGTGTCTGCTGCCTGGCAGCCAAGAGTGTGCTAGGATGAATGGAGAAACCACAGGCTCTGCACAGCATGAATCAGAAGAGAAATTGTGCTTCTGATACTGTAACATTACGCTTTTGTCTTGAGTGAAATGCGTGGAAGGGGAGAGGGTGTAAAATTGGGGACAAGCCCCATTTAATCTGATGGCTAACCATTTATTTGCAGATACAGTAAAACCTGGAAGTTTGGGTTATAATGACAAGGGCTGGGGTGTTTTCATTCCTTTTTACTAATGAAGATGAGATTCCAAATGGCCGTCATTACGTGGGAGTCACAGGCCCTCAATGTCCTGATGAAGCATAAGTGCTTCCATACAAGCTGCTGTAGGATTCCGAGCAGAGCGCATTTGTGATTTTGATTAGCTAAGATTCATTGGCTGTGCTCCACATACAGTAGTAGTATGTTGGGAGACACTGATCCTGCTTTATCTTTCTTGGACCATATATTTATTGAGCTCACTTTAGGGTGGTCTGTGAGTTAAGGGCAGAAGCACAACAGAGGACCCCATTGCCAGGAAGGTTTGGGTTAAAAACTGAAACAACTGCACCTTTCTACTCTGGAGATCTGAGATTGGCAGAAGAAGATTATAAAGAGTTTTACTAGTGACAGAGCAAACACTTACAGGAGGTCCTCGTGGGCCAATGATAGACAGACCCGGCTCCCCTGGCGCTCCCTACGGACAGACAGAGAGGTAGAAAAGCAGTGAGAAGAAATGACAGAAGAGACTGATAAACTACCCCTAAAACATGAGGCCACATGCATCAAAAAGTGAATTTATCTTAAAAACAGGAAAAACCTTTTCTAATGGCCCCTTTCTTAATTTAACTCTTTATGAGCCCTCTCACCCAAACCCCCTAAAAACATTCTAGAAGAACCTGCATGCGCTTCTGAGGTGAACACAATATTTTGGTCTTAAAGTAAAATGTCAGTAGACCCCACACTTGGTTCTCATTTCAGGACCGTAGCTTATGCCTTGACACCGCACTGAGAGGGTCAAGGAGCACTGCTGAGTAAACACAAAATGCCCCGGCGGGCTGGTTATCTGCTGCAAACTTGGTGATTTGCACTGTGCTGGTTTGTCCATAGTGCTGTACCAAACATCCAAGCACAATCCTGCACAATCCCGTGGTCAGACAGGAAAAGCTCTCAGGTTTCCAGCACTTTCCCTAATTAGCTCTCTCATGTGAAACCCTATCAGGAAGACATCTTTGATGACCCTGCCATTCATCAAATTGTGGACAAACTTTAATTCTTCTGGTTGAATGCCTGCTTTAGCAGGAGGTTGAGGAATATTTATTTTAGTATTTTTCTAAGTTCCCTACAAGAGTTATTGGAGAGTAAAAGAGGTGTTGTACTGAAGTGGCTGATATTTAAGTTGTGGAAAAGGAAAGGAATCTAAGCTTTGCCCCTGAGGTTTATGGTTACCCACAGAATCTAACAGAGATTTGTGCAATAGAACAACTAAGGATCTAGAGATATTCCTTTGAAAAGGCTTGCATTACAAGCATTTGGCAGCTAGGAATGGGTACCAGACAAAGAGTCTAAATATAATCAGTCAAAGCTGGCGCAAACTCTGCCTAAAAAACATGTAGAGCTACCAGGGTGATATTTAAGATTTTGACTTACTAATGAACGATACGATCTTAACAGATTTAATTTCTTTCCACAAGTAATCCTTTCTGTTTAAAGAATACATCCTTTCAAGTTAGCATTTCTCACAAAGTTTAACCAATCAATCATTGACTTGCCTTGGCCTTAAGATGTCCAATGCAACTGCTGAAAAATCCAACAGAATTACAAGAACTTTAAGACTGCGGGCTGGTTTACCCATTTATCTAAAGGGAGGTCGTTTTGATATCTAAATTAAGTTCTTCACCCGAAGTGTGTTGTTCAGTCATGACTGCCCCAGCTGGAAGGCAAAACATGACCGCACTAAAAAAAACACATTTAAAGTAAAGCCCTGTAACAATTAGTCTAGGGAAATATGAGGGAAGCCCACTGATTATTCTGGATTGGAAACTGGTGGGTTGTTCCAAGGTCATATGTTGTCTGGTTTTCTACTTGTTGACCTAGTGGTCAGCCTACTATTTATTTCTCCTCCAAGTTCTTCATAACCTCAGCAGCAGTGTTTTGTTGGCATGTGAGACCATCCAGCACAAGATTAACTCGCTTTCTGTTATAATGAAGGATGGGTAACATGTTTATCCTCATGTTGCATGTTCTACCTTAGACATGACATATCATTCCAGTTTGATGAAGGGAATCCACAGAACTGCTGGCTTGTACAAATACTAGAAGAAGCTGCCAAATGGGACTGGTTAAAGAACAGTTTATACCACAATCGCCACAACGGGATTTGAAGATCAATGTACTGTATCCAGTATACCATGCTCAATCATACAGAATTTAGGCACAAGCTTTGTAGCAAAATTCATACAAGAGCATTTAGTGAGTACATTTTGGATAGTTTTGCAGAGTCTTTGGATACGTCTAGACGTGGTACGGTTTCATAGTTTGATCTATTCCAAACATTTTTGCCTAAAGTGGGGAGTCTTAAATTAAATATCTCCAACTTCAGATCACCTTTTGCAGATCTACCGCACCGAGAATAAACTCAGGTAATCCAAGCATTGTGGGAAATGTCTTTTGAATGTGACCCCCAAGGCCTTTCAAAATACAGCCTAAAGCCTTCCTGATATAAATCACGATACCTACTTACATTGTATGATGTGATGTGATTGGGTCATTCCCCTCCAACACCTCCAGTCCCCCCGACCCCCAACCCCCACCCACATCAACACAGCCACCCACAGTGAGACAGAGTCTCAGTTCTGCACATGCAGGCCAATGTCCTGCACTTACCTGCTCCCCCGAGTTTCCCTTTAAGCCCTGGTCAGTCACAGCAGACACAGTCACATGCACAGTGAGAAGGAGAGAGACAGAAAGGAACCAGTGTTAGAGAGGTTCTAGAGAAGACACAGTCATGCAGCAGCCTGAGACAAAATGTTTGGAGGGTGGGGAATGCGAGACACTGAGGTATTGGAGCATTATAGGTAGGGGAACGGTAATGTAGAGTGGTGTTGTGGGGTTCCTGCTAAAAAAAACATCTTAAACCAGCCTAGGACGGTTTGTTAGTCTTAGCTGGTTTATAGAGTCTTCCAGTATGGCCAAATTGGTCTCAGCTGGTCTAGACTGGTCTACCCAGTCTAGCCAAGTTGGGGCTCAGCTGATTAGCAATCTGAAATCCCAGCCTGAACAGCTGAAAAGTGGACTATTCCTAACTTGACAAACTTAAATGCTTTTGATGAAATGCAACAGCCAAGGAAAGACCAGCTAAGACCAGCAAATCAATGCAGGCTGGATAGATGAGAGGGGTTTTTTCCCTTCCACCTTTAAGGCTGGGAGATTAGTTGAATGACCAGCTAGGACCAGTTTGTCCAAACTGGGAGACTATCATAAACCAGCTAAGACCAGCAAACCATCTTAGGCTGGTTTAGGTTTGGCTTTCTTCAGCAGGACCGTGGGGGTATTGGGCACAGAAGCACTGAAGTGTTACATTGTTGGCCTGTGGGGAGTAATGGATAGTAGATGAGGGGGCTGCTAACTTTTCTCACAGACAGACTGGTCAGTGGAGGAGGTTTGAGGGGGGAAGAATAAGCCATGAAGGGTGAAAAAAACACTTCCTGTGAGAATCTAAGGGAGCACAGTGTAGCTTTATGCTGGGTGAAATATGGAGCGCTCTGCGTGGGGCTCACAGTTTGAGTTTAACCTGCTTTTAGGGAGGGATTGTTTTTCAGAAAGCATTAGGCATTGAGTTTGGAGTATGCAACCACACAAGGGTCAAGAGTTTGGAATGTCCCTTCTGAGGACAATGGGGTTTCATCAGCTTCTTGCTGAAAAAATGCTTAAAGAAGAGTGGCTGGTTTGCTCCAGTGGGACATCTATATGACTTCTAAACAAATGAACAGGAAGATGTATTCTGGATATACGTCAGCCTTGATTTCTGTTGCAACACTTCATGTGATGCACTTACCTGAAAGCCAAATTTGCAAATGCACAAATCTTACAAATGAGGAGCTTGCAACTGGACTGTGAATTATCTGTGATTTTCAAACCTGTTTCTCTCATTTATAAACTGCTCATGCATTGTTTCTCTGTGGCTGCTTGATATATATCCATCCAAGTATTTCTTCCAAAAATTTCTGTCGGTTTTGGCTACACATTTTAACTTCTCAGTATGCAGTGTGTAACTGATAAGAAAAAGTACTTCCTTGTGGATTATTTTCTATTTAAAGGTGGACAAGGAAAACATTTTCGGATAACTAAGCAGCCAAAACAAATTCACTCTGTGTAATAACGAGAAAGTGTTTTTCCTTCAATGTCACCACAAAAAACGTAGATCTTCAGACTTTACTCAAATGCACCTAGGGGGCTGTGAAACATTTGAGACTGTACATCCAGACGTTTTCCTAACCAACGATGGTGGAGATGAAGTGGGGAGTATTTGCTATGCAGTGGTGGCCAAATAAATCAGCTATAGTTTTACAGTTGTACTGAAAAGCTGAAATGCAACTTTACAAATTGGGAAGAAATTCTGTGTTTACAGTTCATGCATAATTAAACAGTCAAAATGAAACAGAAAATGACATCCACTCATGATGAATATTTCAACTAAAGTTGACATTTATCTTTTTCATTCAATGTGACTTTACAAGGACCTCAAAGTGTAACCTTGCATACAGTTACAGTACAGCTACAAAGGTTTTGGTATATATGATGTCAATGGCATGCCACCAAGCACTCATGACTAATTACTCAAAAAAGACAGCCATAGACTATAGACTACATGGGCTTAGTACATTCTTAAATCACTCACCATTCTTCCAGGAATGCCCATTGATCCTTTGTCTCCCTAGTGATCAGTGCAAAGCCAAAATGAAAATCAGTAACAATGACATATTGCATATCTACAATCTACAGTCATGAGCTTAACTTCACTAGTTCTGGTGTGCCTCAATGGACTGTTATTCAGCCATGTGTTAATATGCAAAATGCTCTTTATTCATTGACTCAATGAATGCTAATAAAGCAAGCAGAGAGCTTAAGATGAGTTCAAAAACTATAGGTCAACTATGTACGAAGATAAGCGCACACTGATGGTCAAGCAGCAAGTTTTATCAGCGATTATATAATTCTAATGAAGGCATGAGGTTAATGCTGATCATCACCATTTTCCTGCCACAGTTTATAGTAGTTTGGGAGTGGACAGTCATGTTGGGAGTGTTTGACAGTTATAAATTCTATCCTGTCCTAATCAGCTATTGTATCCCCACTCAGCTAACACCCCACCTACAGTACAGTACTCTCTTGATGATGGAGAAACTCCCCAAAACATATGGTAAATGTGTGTTCTGTAATCTAAGATATTGATATAATAAACCATCACAAGGATTCACCATTCATTGTCCTGGTTTGGTAGCGCATTTCCAAACACTGTACACTTTTTTAACACGGCCATAAACTCCTGCCATGCTGAAGTGACTTATGCAAAGGTGTTAATTCCTACAGCTGTTTTTATTTGCATTCCTAACGCAGGGTCAGTGCATTAGAAGAACTGTGAGTGTTGACAGCTCGCTGACGACTCACTCAAATAACACGTAATAGAAAAGAGAGGGCGGGTGACGGGGCTGGCTGGCCAAACCCACTATAACTCAGAAGCCAACAAAACATTTGCTAAATCACTGAATGTGCTTGTGGACTGTTGACCTGCAGGTGCTTAATCTTACGAAGCTTCCAGACATTATTGTAAAGGGCTACAGTATGTTAGGACAAAAGATCTTTAGAGTTAATTTACTGCCTACTGCTGAATATCCCAGGAGACATGTTGCCTAAATGCTATCGGCCCTGTCCAAGGTGCTGATTTAAGACAAAGGTTGTACTGCATTAATTAATTTCAACAACATGGCCTATGCAATATACTGTATTTCCACTTTAAGAATGGCTGCTATAAATTATCACCATTTAGAATTATGTTACATGATGGTATTTCATCTGTAGAGAAAATTTAAGAATCATACAAAGACACTTTTTAGTTGACCATGTCTACATGGTTATTACAAAAGCTAAAGGCAAACACTAAAATTTAAATTAGTGTCGGATGATCTTCCCCCAGGATGAAGTTTTAACATGGCATTTGCATTTAGATTCTAAAAACAACCAGAAATATGATCTGTTCCATGTGTTTCAAGTAAAAACATAACAGCCTACAGGTTTGGAACAACATACATGTGAGTAAAAGACTGATATTTTATTTTTTGGCCCCACCCGTCTGGTTTACATAGACACATCAGACACAAAGATCTTACTGTGGTCTTCATCTCAAACAATGTGTCCAAACGTCAGGTGCAAAGCATTTATACGTCTCAAAAGTGAAACATTAGATATCCCCCATGGTGCTGTTACAAGGGCGTTGAACTCAGTGCAAAGTTTATAATTCAAGCAGTCAATAGAACATTCCACTGGAACATTAGCAGTAAAGCTTGCATACTAATACTGCATACTAATCTCTCTGTTGCAGGCCAATACTCATTTGAAGTCAATGCAAGCAAGAGGCTATTTATTCAATCATTTATAATTTTGCATTAAGGCCCACTGCCAAAATTCAGTAGGTTTATTTGGAATATGAACAAAACACGCATGGGTTTCTAAACTGATCTGGAAAAAAGTACTCTAGACACAAAGGAGTCTGGGTTTGAGACCCTAAAGCACATAGCAACAAATCAGATGTATTAAATGGCTATATATGTGTGACTAAGTCTAAATTTACAAACCAAATGTGCTCCTGAATAGTTCAAAAGTAAACAAAGTATGCATGCCAAAATCAATATTTTTTAAAGAATGAATCTAATGGACACATTTTGTTCTGACTTGCCACCGTCCCTCTGCCCTTTCGTCCTGAGAAAACACAACATTTCATTCCATTTCCTGACAATGCAATCAATCAAGAACTTTGGCAGGGATCATATCCACACACTGACCAAACCTGTCAACATTTGAAACAAAAAAGAACTTAAGAACGAGCTGTTTCTTCCGTTTCTTCATTTTTTTTAGATTTTATGGCAAAGTTTTACAAGGACAGCTGCCATGAGTGATGGGGGTGCGCAGGTTATAATTGGCAGGCGGGAGCAGAGTTCACATATAAGATGAGCTTCTTCTAACATACCGTAATAAATAACAGATGTGTTTGAGTTTCAGTCAGTAATATTAGAATTACAGCAGAAATTCAGAAGAGTGAATTAAGAAAGATGCCAAAGAGCCTGAGAGAATACAATCAAATATTAAACACGATGTGCTAACTTGCTGTATATAGAGACTTGTCCATTTACACAGACTGGCTCAACTTATCTGTTTTAGGGGAATTTATAGTGGGGTCCAAAAACTAGAGTAAAATAGCTTCTATTTAGGATTGTTTGTCCAATGTAATACAAACATTTTTATTCTAAATTATTTTTTATTATTATAAAAACTTTTTTTTAGATTTTTAGACCCCACTCTTGGTCCATATTAAAGAAATAACCTAAACATACTCTGATTACATAAATTGACTGTATCAACGCAGTCCCTTTGTTAAAAGTAGGTCTCAATATTTTCTAATACAGAAGCTTTTAAACATGCTTTTGATAATAGTTGTATGTTGAACAGACAGACAATTGAACATGAGAGACTAAGGCAGTTACCGGAAAGCCAGCTCGCCCAGGTGGACCCTGAGAAAAGGGGTGAGAAAAATGGGTACAGAATAGAGAAAGAACCAGTCAACATTAAGAAAAACACAACACCTTGCCAAGCCAAAATAAAACTAACCAGGATGCAGTAAGTTTGCCCTTGGAATGGGTTAATTTGATTGATTCAAATCACAATATTGTGTACAAATATATTCAAGAACTTTGTGATCCAACAATAAATTTTATTGTGGCAAGGCGTAAAGATATCAGTGGGCAAACACTCCAAAGGATGCATTCCACAAGTGCAAACACCATCAAATGCTTGTACAACAGAATTTCTTTTGTACCCCATCTTGTTTAATAACATTGGCATGTTTCTTTAATGTGATGGCATGTTTTTAAAATAAGCTTTATTGATGCAAATTGATGCAGTTCATTACTAATCATAATTGACATTTAAGCATGAGCATTTCAGTGCATTTACTGAAACATCAATTGCCATCAACAAAGAAAAGTACCACATGTCTTCAGGGGCCCATTCATGCATGAAAGATATAGTCCCACAAATGAATGTGCCAGCAGAGAATCGTATTTTACCCTAATCTAAAAACATCTCATGCATGACTTCAGAGCTGATTGAGGACATCCCTCTGCCTTAAATCAAATCAAACAATCAGTTCAGTTCTGCTTTCTGTTGCGCAAAAACGGTGTAAAATGTTCAGGACAAAGATTTCTAAGACTCACGTCTTAATAGTTAAGACCTGACAGCTGTTTAATCATTCAAAGAAAGATCTTTTCAGTAAAGACCACCGTTACACTCTTCATTATCTGATGATGTTGTTATGGCTTATTTCATGTGTCTGTGGAAATAAATACAAGCGTGTTTGTTGGCTTTCCTCTTGGCCAGCGGTGTGGAGAGGGAAGTGATATATCAAGCCTTAGCCCAGGGGAGGAAACTATTGCAGACAGACAAAAACATCCGCGGCACTATCTCCTGCATGCACTCTTTGAAATGACCAAAGGCCAGTCAGATTTCAAAAAGAGAGAAAATGTTAGGAC
>JAZGTJ010008186.1:0-21446 GCA_036877575.1 Botia almorhae | reverse complement strand
TGATCCCAGGGAACTAGTAAACTACAGACCCATCTCAAATTTACCTTTTATCTCAGAAATATTGGAAAAGGTGGAGTCTTCACAGATATGCTCTTTCCTGCAAAGAAATGCTATCTATGAGAATTTCCAGTCAGGATTCAGACACTACCATAGTACAGAGACTGCTCTCATCAGAGTTACTAATGACCTGCTTTAGTCAGCCGATTGTGGCTGCATCTCTCTTCTAGTATTACTTGACCTTAGTGCAGCTTTTGACACTATTGACCACAGCATTCTACTAAATAGGCTTAAAAACTGCATTGGCATAAATGGAACTGCACTGGCATGGTTTAAATCATAGTTATCTGACCAATTACAAATTGTTGCTTTGAGTGAAAAGGTCTTGCACCGATCACAAGTCCAACATGGAGTACCACAGGGCTCAGTTCTTGGGACCCTACTTTTCACCTTATACATGCAACCTCTGGGAGCAATTATAAAGAGACATGGAGTTAGTTTAAATTGTTATGCTGATGATACTTAGCTATGCATTTCTTCAAGGCCCAACGAGACTCATAAATTCACTAAACTACCAGAATGCATAGTCGATATCAAAACTCTCAGATACACTCTGTCTTTTTAAATCTAGACTAAAGACCCACTTCTTTAATCTTGCCTACACATAGTCATATGGATTTATTACTCAAATCCCCTAAGGGATTATAAGGCTGCATTAATTAGGTAAACCGGAACTGGGCAAATTTCCCACAAGAACAGATGTACTAGCTCCACACTAAATCTGTATGTCTTTTATTCCCCAACGTCCTGTAGTCAGCTGGATCCAAACTCTAAGACCAGATGGTGGGGGACTGGATGAAATGACCCTGAGGCAGATCATCAGGACTTCTTTAGTAAACCTACCGTTATATACATTTTTACATTTTTATATACAACTTTTTGCTTTATTTTGTTCCCTGCTTAGTCACAGCAGTGTGATGTTATGGCTGCAATTAGTAACATTATGCCTTACCGCTCTTGTTGGCACGATTTCTTAGTGCCCAAAATATTATCAAATATAATTGGAACCATTAGTTTTCCATCAATAATTAACTATAAATCATCACAATAAATTTGTATTTATTTACAAATTGCAGCTTTAATGTGCCAGAGAAGAACTGGCCCTCCTGGTCAAGCCTGGCTTCTCCCAAGGTTTTTTCTCTATCTATATATCATTGGAGTTTTGGTTCCTTGCCACTGTCGCTCTGTTGGCTTGCTTGCTGGGAGACTGTTGACGTCTAACTTAGCCTAGGGTTTTGTAAATTTTAAACGTCTAATATTTTACTGTATATATGTATGCTGTATGTATGTATGTATGTATGCTACTTTTGCATGTTGTGTAGTTCATGGTACTATTGCAAATCTCTTATACCCCTGTCCCATAAGATGTTGTCTATTATGTAAGCTGTAATGCTTATATTTTGCTCAACAACTTTGTGGCTTTATCAGTTCAGTCAGCTCTTTGTTCATAAACATACTATAGGCCTAGTATACCTAATTAGTCTTATACATCCCACACATATTATTTGCACTAATACCATTTACATGTCTGACATTTGTTCTGTGTTTTAGACAAATGTTTTTCTTCAAAATTCTTTGTTTTTTATGTAAAGCTGCTTTGAAGCAATCTAACATTGTAAAAAGCGCTATATAAATAAAATTGAATTGAATTTAACAGTCTCACCTGAGACACATCAGTGCACATTAAATGATTGTTTTCATATCTAAAGGGCTGTTACGTCTCTCTCTCTCTCTCTCTCTCTCTCTCTCTTTTATAATTAAAATACTAGTTAATATTAACCAATATACCACACGGCCAACGCGACATTAGCTAAAAAAGAAAGTTTCTCAGAGATGGAGCAACTTATTATATTTCAATGAAAACATGTGAACCACTATTTTCACTGTGGATTTTGAATTGAATGTATTAGACTTAGATTATACCATTAAAAACCAGACTACTTTGCTTAATTTTTACTTATATCGATGAAAGTATCTGTGTTGATGCAGTTTTTGTTTAAGGTTTGAAAATCTTCTCGGCAAAGATCAACAGTGTCAGAGGCTGCAGGCACTACATGAAGGACCATTAGATTCCAAAAAAATCTGGCATCTGGCAAGAATCATTGCCTCTGCTGGAACACGGGCAATTGCCATAGACACCCACATACTCACCTCTGACCTCTGACCTCGGCTGCCTTCCTGACATCCAATAAAAATCCATGCATGTGATCCAGAGACTCCAGAAGCTCTCTGGATCACAGCCAGACCAGCAGAGAGAGACAGCATTCCCTGAAACAACACATATTTCAAAAAGTAATATTACAATCCCTATACAGTGTGATCATTATGATATCTATATCAGTTTAAACAAGCGGAATGTGATATATGTTCATTAACACTGTTGCTACAGTGTTGTGTTTGTTAGGCTGATGTTCTGAGAAGTTTGTAATATATTGCTATGCATGCAGTGTGCCTACTGTACCCTGAGCGGTTTAAACCGCCCATTCTCTATGATGTTTTATGTCTATGATGTTAAGTCTATGATGTTTTAGTCACTACATGTGAAGTCCTTCCTTTCCAAAAAAGGTTAAACCATCTTGGTTTAAAACAGACTAGCTTCACTATATTCGGATTACCTCAGGCTTCAAGTCACAGGCAAGTCAAAATCTTAAATCTGATAACTTCTGAAAATAACAGCACACACAACCTGATCTGAGATCATTCAAACACGACCTGATCTGAGAACATTCAAACAGTGCAGCACCAAATACACACAGAAGTTTAATACTCAGAGTTTATTTACATCTCAGCAGTGTGAGCTAGTAATACTCATATTAGCAACCACAATGAATATGTTTTATATATAACTGTAATTGTTTGACATCCATTGAGGCTGGGATTGATGGTGTAACATCTGCATATTGATGTGCCAGTTCTGTGTGATTGTGGAGAAGACATCAGTCACAGTTGTCAGGGCAGAGGAACAGATGCAGGAAACTGCGAGTGATCCAGTGAGGTGTTTAAATGTAGAGCAGACACATCAACAGCAGATCACATGCAGACCGTGGCTGAGGTGTGTTCAGACCTGTAGATTCTTGCTACAATGTTACAATGTCCTGTTGCTTCGGTTAGCTTTCACAAGGCAACATTTAACACAAGGCAAGTCCTGCTAAATGTATTAACATAAGTGACATGCGAGTAAATCGGCCCTGACTGGTCAGTGCACCTGTTTATTTTCTGCGATTGAGCTCAAAGAGGTCATCCATCAGGATGAACAGAAATCAGCTATTCTTGAGTTTATTGTGGCTTTTTTTGGTTGCGAGTGGTCCGTCGAATTGGATTGCTTTCTCACTACAAAATAATTTATAATTTATAACAGGAAAGGCCTCAAACATGACACTTTAAATGCTGTCTACAATTTTGAGAAGAGTAAAATACTGTACCATCTGACCAATAAAACCTGTTTAGCTTCATCTCTGTTGGGGCACCTGGTAAGTAAAGTTCAGATCACTAGATCTACTATCTCTATACGTATGTCATTTAGCAGAAGAGGATTTTCTACAACAAACCTCTTATCCAGACCTTACAAGAGAGTGGCACAGCTGAGGGAATAAATCATCTTAAGAGATGATCGTAGTTAAAGATGGAGCCAGAAAACTCCCTTTTTACAGATATGCATGTAAAGTCTACAAACGCATTTGTGTTGGGACTGTAGTAATGAATAACTTCTGCCAGTACAAAGTGCAAATAATTGTTAGCACATTCATGTGGAAACAGTTTCATCTGAGGTTTGAAAGGACAGTTCATTCCAAAACAAAAGATCTCTAATCATTTACTCACCCTCACGCCTTCCTTTATGTAGACTGTTCTTCTTCATCTGAACACAAACATTTCTATGAAATCCAAATGAATCCAGTGATTTAATAAATGACTTCTGAATATAAACCATAGCTTAGTCTGAGAAAACAATATTTCGAACTTATTTAGCAAAATCAAAACCAAAACAATCACTTATTAGGGCCATAATCAAATATGGCGACACGTCAGTACCTTTAAATTTCGTTTACTCTTGAATGTTTTTTCACAAAACAACTAGTCAGGCTGGTTTTAAGGAAGAAACCATTTTAAGGAAAGCAAGTAATATGCATCTGTGATGTCATTATGGTGAGAAAATGATGACGGTTGCATTATATGAGAACTTCAACCATCATATTTATTAGTAGTGCTTGCAAAGCACTGTTACTTCTTTTTCTAGAAAGAAATTTGGTACATAACTCCGCACCATTGGGCATAGAGCCATGAATGAGGAGTCAAATCGACAGGCTTATTGAGGACAGGCTATGACTTTTATAAGCGACCGGGTGTACAATGTTTTTTGGCCATATGAAAAAGTGTTAGAAAAATTCCAGTCTTAACATTGGGCTGAATTTTGTGACATCATAGCTTTGCATCAGAAAGTCTTGAGGGTTTGCTCATATTGCTCGGCTTAGCAAGCAGCAACAAATGATAACGTTACAACTTCATAGCCCCACCCTAGCAACCAGTTACAGTACCCTAACAACCCCCCCTTTGAGCTCCCCATTGACATGGGAGTTTTCAGACACACGTCTGTCAATTAGTTTTACCCTGTTACGGGCTAGATACACCCAGCAACCAGTTATGGTACACTAGCAACAATGTAATAAAATGAATAAGCCATATCTCAGTATTAGAGCATTGTAGAGACATGTGGTTGAGTTTATTTGCCTCAGGCTGTAAACAGGCTTTAAGTGTTGTCCTGGCAACTTCCTAGCCACATCCTAGCTACCATTTAGAGAACCCTAGCAACTGCAAAATATGAATAAGCCATATTTATCTATCATGCTAAATCATGCTAGCATCATACTAAGCATCATGTTAAGTCATGCTGAAACCTGCTAGCATCATGCCACCATCATGCTAAAAAATGTATCATGTTTAGATACGAGCCTAAAAGAGCACACGTCACGCCACTGTTCAGTTGCACTGGCTGCCAATAGCTGCTCGCATCAGATTCAAGGCTCTGATGTTTGCCTTCAAGGTGACTGCTTGATCCGCACCTCCCTACCTGCTCCCACTTCTTCTCACTTATGTGCCCAGCAGAAATTTGCATTCAGCTAACGAACGTCGCCATGTGGTTCCATCCCAACGAGGAAAGAAATCACTTTCCCGGACTCTTACTTTCACTCTGCCCGGTTGGTGGAATGAACTCCAGATCTCCATCAGAGTCATTAGCCATTTTCAAGAAACAACTAAAAAAAAAAATGAACAAAAAAACCTTCTTATACTGTGTTGAAATACCTGAGACCTGTCTATATCTATAGCACTTATTCACTGTTGCCTCTTATTGTAGTTAAAGTTGCTTCCTTGTCCTCATTTGTAAGTCGCTTTGGATAAAAGCATCAGCTAAATGACTAAATGTAAATGTTTAATCATGTTAGCATAATGCTTAAAAAGGGGTTAACATCGCTGGAATATTCTGGCCTAGGTTTTGCCAACACCACTCTCATTTCCTTCAGAAGTTAGATGAGTTATTTACATGATATATTATATATGAACAGTGGTGTCCAAGAGTCAAAGATGAATGAAAATGCTTTTGCATTTTTTTTAATCTTATATTTTTTTCACAAATTAAATTATCAGCATAACAATTTGTGAGAAAAAGTTTCATTTTACAATCCTGATTACTAGCACAATTATTTTGTTAAAATTACTAAAACAGAGACTGAAAAGGTAAATCTTTACTGGCCATTTAAAACACTTATTTACACATATAATTATGATTCAGCTGTAATTACTGATGCCTTGTTATCTTAACAGCCAATAAACACAATTCAACTTTTGTCACAGTCGCCTGACGGCGAATTAGTGCTCAGTTCCGCTGAAAATCATTAGTGGCTCTCATAGCTGATCCCAAAACAGTGATGAAGCGATGCACGTCAGTGAAGGAGTTGTACAGGGGCACAGGAGCAACCCGCAGCACATTTGGCTCTCTCATATCACACTGAAACATCACATAAACACACTTTAGCAATCATTACATTCAATACACACACACAAAACTTTTTAAAGGTTACGTAAAATTTTCTGATTGTTCAAATACTTTAAACAGAAATGCACTTAATCATTAATTATTAAGCTAATGTAATTATTAACTAACTAAATGATAAAAATGTG
Organism: Botia almorhae; assembly: GCA_036877575.1. Classification (NCBI taxonomy): domain Eukaryota; kingdom Metazoa; phylum Chordata; class Actinopteri; order Cypriniformes; family Botiidae; genus Botia; species Botia almorhae. The sequence continues at coordinate 15,215 of JAZGTJ010008186.1, read as the reverse complement.
ATTTTATTCATAAGGAATGAGTTGGTTGGGCAATGACTGCAGCATGACAGTTACACAGTTATAGGTCGTAGACAACACATGCACATTCCCTTCGCTAAGGGCTGTGTTCCCCTCCATTAAAGTGTTCCCATTTAAAGCCCTCACTGGCTAACTTCCCTCAGTATCATTGACTCAGATGTACATCACTGCTTGTGTTGCACCACAACCCACTACTGGCGGAAAACACAATGGGTTTAAATGCTCTCAGACCTTGAGCACCTGGAAAATGTAAACCACTATTTTCTGCGAGCTAATTTATTATTAAAATTAAAGTTTTCTTTTGTAATAGCCTGTGGGTCTTACACAGTATCATGTAACATTACAATGAACAAATCCTAACAATACGTTGCCAATATAACTGTTCTGAACTGCTTAACTGACCTAACTTCACTTACAAGTGTAAACTACATTTCCCACGTGCGTTTTCCCCTTTGGTTCGGTTCGTTTAGGCATATGTCAACACGGCAATCGCACTCGGATCCGCACCAAAAAAATCGCTCTGAGACCGCCTGAACGAGCTGGTCTCGGCCTGATTGCAAACAAACTCTGGAGCAGTTCGCAATAAGTGTGAAAGCAATCCGACACAACAAACCATATTTCTTTATATAATAGCAGCATGCATGAATAAACATTTACCACAATGATACCCATAAAAGAAATTTTTCATGACCATAAAATGGTTTACCTAAATGAAAAATTATGTTTAGGTATTTCTAAGGAAATACATTGCTTGATTTATTATTTGTTATTAATAAACTACTATTAAACCATTTTTTCTTGGGTCTTATTGTTTTATTAACCATTAACATCACTGATAGCTGTTTGATGACGACTTCTGGTAAACACGTCAACGCCATTCAAAACCAAAACGTGTCTTTTCCTAAAATGTCTTCTAATAAACTTCTAAATAATGAACTAATATAACAGCAGCTACCAAAAAGTCGCAATAATCCCGCGAAGCTGCTGTCTGTGCATCCTGACGGATGGATGACAACTTTGAGCGGAACACAGGAAAATAAACAGATGACTTTGACCAATTAAAGTTTACACGCACGTGACTTGTGTTAAGCACGTTTGGTCCATTTGGAAAAATTACCTTGTGAATGCGAACCGAACCAAGTTAAAATTGCAACATTGTAGCGACTTGGGTTTCAGAACAACCCAATCGATTTAAAGGTGTGAAAACACCCTCAGTTTTGACCAGTCTGTCCATATAAACTTCCCTCATGAAGGGAAAGCATTTCAAACTGGTTCTGGAGATTCCCTCGAGGGGTGGTGCTTAGGGAACTTTGCGAGTGCATGTCTAAAAGTGAAAAGGAATGCAGCCAAAAATATTGAAGGTGAATTTTTTCCGTACCGCAACTCCTCTCCTCTCAAGCTCTTTAAACACATTTTTGATTGGCAGAGAGAAACTGATTGACAGCTGACAGCCTCTTTCCTGTGGCTCTGACGGGGTGATGATGTCAATGCAGGGTTTGTCCGGGTCTGACCTGTCTCTGCTGTAGTAATGTTTTATGAGAAACTCCAGATACCCTGTCAGGAGAACCGATTTCATCCTCAAGTCCTTCATGGTCGTCTTGTTAAAAACCTGGACCCGAGAAGATGTTTACAAGCAATGAAGACAATGACAAATATCTGAAACAAAGACAAAGCTATTTACTTTATAAAAAGTAAAAAATTATGTGCTCTGCCTGGTGTAATTATTCAATATCAGTTTTTGCTAATAAACTCACATAACAAAAATGCAATGAAATCTTATTCTTGGTTGCAATTTAATCCATGTATTGTATTTTAATTCCTAATGCATGGATACGATTTTTATTCATAATAATCAATTAAGTGCATTTGGTGCTTGGTGTGTGATTACAGATCCTCTAGTCGGTATGTTGTCTGTATGTAGCCTGTTTGTCTATAGGTGGTTTCACAAAGGTTTAAATGTATTTTAAATGTATGTTGTGTCACCTCTAAACTGGCCTGTAGGGGGCACACCAGTAAAACTGGCTGATTTGACAGACGGAATCCATGAACACCAGATTGAATCTCCAGTTCTACAGGAATATTTTCATCCACATACATCAATCAGATATATTATAAAACTCACTCTTCATTAAATCCACACTTGTTAACACATGCTGGCTGTGGTTATGCACTACAGATGATTTTCTGACTGATTCTAGCAGAAATGTCCACATCTAAAGCAGCTTTACAATCTTTAACAATGTTTAAGTGAACTGCGTCTGTATGCTGCAGTGTGCAGGCTGGGATTTATCGAAGGGTCAGCTCTGCATGTCCTCCCCTAATTCAATCTCAGCTGTCTGCCCTCCCACTGCACCACAGCTTTCCCGGCTGTTTAAATCAGAGCTGTTGAAAACTGCTGCTGAAATGTTTGTTAATGTGTGAGATGTGTTGTGACTGATGAGAAGGCAGAGATCAGGTACCATTGTTCATGAGGAATCTGGTCTTCAGGTTGTGTCCCCACCAGCCCATCAGCCTGAGAGGCAAATACACATCATCAGTGTTTTCATGGCCTGAGGAAATATTTTCTGGAAATCATCTGTGTGACACTCACGCAGGTCTGATGGTGTGTGTGTGTTTCTCATGTATAAATGCTCCTGCCAGACCACCTGCCCCTGAATTCACATACTGAACAAAACACGCACCAAACACACAATAAATAATCAAGAGAATTCACATACTGAACAAAACACACACCAAACACACTATAAATAATCAAGGGAAAGTTTATTAGTTTATATATTCAATAGTAATTAGGCCACAACACACATTTCATTGTGTATTACTGATTTGAAAGGAAATTACATGAAAGGGACTTTTTACCCAAAAACGAAGATTCTGTCATTTTTACTCACCTTCAATAATGAAACACTCAAAATTGTTGGGAAGAATATGCGTCTCACAGGTTATTTTCTACATACTCTGATGGATTTGGTACTCCGGTCAGTACTTCTCTACTGTAAATGACACTGTACTTCTGGTGTACCGTAAACAACACAAGTGACATCATGAGTTGTCACGGTGCCACCACAATTTTACACCTGATCTGAGTATGTGGGAAACAATGGATGATCCACACAAACCTTGTAGAGGTGCTTCTACTATGTTCGGCATTATGTGAGGAAAACGTTGGTTTAACATTTCTGAGTAAACATTTCTGTTAATGATCCATAATCATGGAGAGCTTGACAGCTGTGTGCTAGTACACTTGCCTTATAAGAGCACCAACACGCGAAATCCACGTTCCAGTCATGAAGTAGCAGCTCTACGTTTCCTACAGCATGAGCGCAGTCAAATCCCACTACACACCCCTGAACATACAAGCACACATGCACCTTAAAACAGCTGTGTGTGAATTGCTCTTTTTCTAAGCAACATTTAAGATTTTAAAAAAATGTAATTATTAATTAGGTGAATGTAATTCTCTGACTGCTCACTGTTTCCAGTTTATTTTTTCCATAGAAATTTCAAGCATTCTCCAATAAAAAGTTCTAATGTATGAACCAAACCAACCAGCTCTGAATCATATTGCAAACTTAAAAAATATGAATAATAAAAAACAAATTACAATTTTTTAACAATTTTAAGTTACAAACTACTGAGAATAAAAACAGAGTAAACTACCAATTCAGAATAAAAGAATAATTGTAGCTACAGTGTGTAGGAGACTGACTCTCTGACTTCTACAGAAGATCATATATATATATTCTCATGATTGATGAAAACCTCAATGGAGAAAATGAATGAGATTTGTACCTCTGGATCTCAATTCATATACAACTGAAAGATACTGTAGCGAGATTTCAGTGTAAAGAACATGTGACACACATCTCTTGTGTGTCATATGTAACTACATATCACCTTAGTGTGTCCTGCTGCTGTGATGGTTTCCATGTTGAAGAACTGGCCCGTGTAATACTGAACAGAGCTGAGCATGATCAGAGCTACTGAATGTCCCTCCCTCTCTATGACTGACAGGATGTCCTCCATTCTTATGAGCTCTTCACCCTGACACCACCAATCACACTTCTGTCAGCTGTGACGTCATAATTATGGTGCCAATGAGTGATGATCAAACAGGAAGTGATGTCATTACCTGTCTGGGTTTAATGAGCAGCATGCTGTCGTCAGGATTGAATCCTCGCAGCCGGATCTGAGATTCCACGGCATACTGTCACATTCACAGAAAAACATTTTGAAAACTTCTTTGCTAAAATTTACAAATGATGTTATTCTTACATTGCAAAACATTTCGGTCAACACAGTAACATGTTTAGAAACTTAATCACAATTGAACGAATATGATAACAACTAGTAACATTAGTGACCAATCGAGCACATGAGTTACAACAGAGAAGAGAAGCGGCTTGCAGAGATTCATGAGGCTTATAATGAGTAAAATAAGGCTTGTTGCTCTGTGCCAGATGCACATTTCTGGATATACACATGTGTGCAGACAGGTTGACATACGTGGTCTGATGGAAAGGCCCGGTCCTCCAGAACAATTCTATGCCGTTGTTGAGTCGGTTTATAGAAGGAAAGCTGCAAGAATCATCTATACTGTATAATCCATCTATAAGCATCATATTTAAACAATGTAACACGTAAAGGCATCTGTAGATGGAGGTGTAAAAATTACCATTAGAAGATGTAAATTGACAGTCAGTCCATTCATCAAAGCCACTTCCTCTGGTTTAGCGCCTATATAGCGATTAAAACACAGAACAGAGCCAATTATAATTGTGTCTTTTAAGTTATGAATAGAAATAACAGAATAGATTTTTCCTGGTCCTATAATTGGGTTTAGTGGGTTTAAAAAGGACAACTCTGACAAACCAGACAGATCCACTGTATTGTGTTTTTAACATTAGCTTCTGCTTGTATCTCAGTGTGTGAGTGTAAGGGGTGTACAGACAGGCACACAGTGACACAGTTTGGCCTGAAATTCTGTGCCTTATACATCAACACCTCAGATTCAGGGTTCTCATCAATTATTGCTTCTGTGACAACATTTGGTTTTACTGTGTCATTAACTTCCACAAGCTCACCATCACACACACTCGCTTTAGAGGTGTAAGGAACAATTTGCTATCCCCTTCCTCCTAACCCCACCCCTAAACCTGCAACTCACACAGAACTCAACCCATAAACCATGTTCATGTCGTTACACATTACAATACACCGTTGCATCCGATATACCAGTACACAAGCACACTCTCTCTCTTTCACACACACACACACACACACACACACACACACACACTATATAAAAGCTTTGCTGAGTCAAAAGCTAAAGTGATTACATGAGGGGGTAAAGTTCTCTCCTTACTGGGACAGACAAATATCTGACATTAGTTTACATTTTTATCTCATAGAAAATATTACTCATGCTCCACATTTATCAGCAGAACAACCAGTGTGAACAATCAATGTGAACTGGCTCTGAATTACCCACGATCTTTGCCATCAGACCCTCTAGGGTTTCTTCCGCCCAGACCCAAGGTCGTGACCCCTCCATGTGACCATGGACCCCCCTGGAAATGTTAAAATATTGACAAAGAAATGCTTCGGTAAGGACCTGGTATTTGTTTAATTGTAAGTTAAAAATTGTGCTAAAAAATACATGTAATACATGTACATTAATGAAATCACAGTGATTATTTGATTTTACAGTTCATATTTTTAAAAACTAAATAATGTTGATTTATAAAATGAATATAGTGGATAGTTTTGCTGTAAAATAACATGCAACAATAATGTTCTTAATGAAAAGCTGTAAACACAGTGTGACATTAGTGTAACTTACATTTTGGCCCATTTTTCTAACTCCTCATCAATGTATTTTTTAGCATTCTTTGGCTGCAGACCAAGTGAGTTTCCCGCAAAATAAACACACTCCTCTGAACCATCCACAACAGACAAATCCGCTGAAAAACACCCAGAAATATCTGGTCATTTAAATATCTGATCATATGATCTGATCTGACATCCTGAACAGACCTCATGGAGATGAAGACACTACTTCTAGTCATAAAAATCCAGATACATTTTCTCAATTTATTGGTCTGTCAATAACTCACATGGAGGCAGGTCTGATATTTTGGGAATGAGAAACTCCTGTCGCAGGTGTCTGATCTCATCATGTTGGTCCAGATGTTCTGCTACCTTGCGAGACGTGGGGCTACAGTGAAGCTCCTCAGAGATTCTCAGTATTGTCTCCTGTGGGCTCTCCATTATCATGTTCTTCAACACAGATTCAAAACAAGTTTTATAAGCTTTAACCTTTGATATATCATAAATGCAGCCACTCAACTCACCTGCTATTGCGTCTGTTTCAGTGATCTGGCTCGCACACTGTTCTTTAACCCCATGTGTACATATGTCAAACCCAAGCTAATCATTTCCAGAGTTCCTGATTGTGCTCTGAACCTCTTTTATCACTCAACATCGGGTCTCAGACACTCAATGTCTACACATTTTACAGCCACGTGAGGAGGAAACACACACTTCCCCTTGCGGTCACTGCAGCTCACATGATCACAGCTGTGTCAGAATAATCACCAACACAACTGCCATACAGTCACCAACACAACCGCCATACAATCACAAACACAACCGCCATACAATCACCAACACAACTGCCATACTTACAATCACCAACACAACTGCCATACAGTCACCAACACAACCGCCATACAATTACCAACACAACTGCCATACAGTCACCAACACAACCGCCATACAATCACCAACACAACTGCCATACAGTCACCAACACAACCGCCATACAATCACCAACACAACTGCCATACAGTCACCAACACAACTGCCATACAATCACCAACACAACTGCCATACAGTCACCAACACAACTGCCATACATACAGTCACCAACACAACCGCCATACAATCACCAACACAACTGCCATACAGTCACCAACACAACTGCCATACTTACAATCACCAACACAACTGCCATACAATCACCAACACAACTGTCATACTTACAATCACCAACACAACTGCCATACAGTCACCAACACAACTGCCATACAATCACCAACACAACCGCCATACAATCACCAACACAACTGCCATACTTACAATCACCAACACAACTGCCATACATACAGTCACCAACACAACTGCCATACATACAGTCACCAACACAACTGCCATACAGTCACCAACACAACCGCCATACAATCACCAACACAACTGCCATACATACAATCACAACACAACTACTTAGTCCCGGCTGAGACTAATAATCATTTAGTAAATATTTTTCTTTGCATGTAAATGTTATTATTCCAATCAGTGATCAGTGATTCAGAAGTGGGAAAATGAAGCGTGGGCCAGACAAAGAGGACAAGAGACAGTGAGTTAGACAATGACAAATTCAAATGTAAACCGTACATTTAACTGGAATCATCTATACTGTGAATTTTCATTCAGTCCAAGCTACTTCTGATTAGCACGTTTACAGGAAGAGTAAATTGACTTAGAGTAACAGTCCACACAGTGCAAGTTTACAGAGCTGCAGTCTACTGAAGACAGAAATCACAACAACTCATATGAAGATACTGTCCACAGTCACAGCCAAACAATTCACAAACTACACACACCACTTGTGTCCATGAATACAGAAAAGCAGAGTAACAGTTGTACAGTTACAGCCGTTGCAGTCAGTGCTTTTGTTACAGATTTCTATTTCGTAATTTGCAAAAAAATCACATTATCTTCTTATAGTCAATCACAATGTGTGTGTGTGTGTATAGACCTAAAGACTATTTCACTTGGAAAGTGAAGACTGGCCAGATTGGAAAGATGTCCCCTTGTGAGGGCCAAACTTTAGTGTGCTGACAATTATTGTTACGGAGGAGGTCGCTGCTCCACCTCCTCCAAGCCACCAGAGGGAGTCCTCACCAGAATATTATTCTCCTCTTGAACTACACTTTCTATGAGCCCTTGCCAAAGACTGATTACTTCCTGTTTGCAACACCTGTATCCAATCATGCTGACCATATAAATCCTAGACTCTGTAGAACTCTTTGTGATGTCCTGTTTGTCATGTGCCACATTTCAGAGCGTACGGACTGCTTTCCCGTTACCACTTGGACTGTTTATTGTTTTTGAACCTTTGCTGCCTGCCCCTTGTTTTTGATTTGGATATTGTTGTTGATTGTTTGCTGCCTGCCCTGACCATTGCCTGTATTTACGTTTTGCTCTTGTCTTGCCTCCATTGCTCTGTCTGATGGTTTTTGACCTTTGCCTGTTTACTGATTGTGTTTCAATAAACCGCTGCATATGGATCCCGCTGCCTCAGCGTCTCCATTACAGAAGACATCGACATCAAGGGATCCAGCAGACGTATAGACGGATCAAGGCTGATCCGAGCTATCAGCCAGGCAGATCAGTTATTGGTACACCAGCATCAGCTTATACGCTTAACCTCGCTCACGGATGAGCTAGCACAAGCACTATAAGGAGCACAGATTTTCCCCAACCACTATGACTGCAATAGCATTAGCTCCCAGTCACCCGCCACCCGCCATGTCCTGCCCGGTGAGTCCGCGTCTAGCTTTTCCTGAGACGTTTGATGGTGATTCAGCGAGATGCAAGGGGTTTTTGTTACAATGCTCCCTTTTTGTATCCCAGCAGCCTGCTCTCTATCCTACGGAGAGCAGCCGTATTGCGTTTGTCTGCTCTCTCCTGACAGAGAAGGCCCTGGATTGGGCTACAGCTGTATGGAGAACAGGTGGATCGATTTTTCACCGGGGAAACATCTATAATATTGTCATCTAACCAAACACAACTTGTGAGCACCACCATGATGATGTAACCTGACCAGCATTGACAACGTGGGCTTCATATACTTTATAAACAGACGTCACATGAGGCAAAATGTGTTAACATTTTAAGATGTAACCTGTGCAATACTAGTTTTACTTCATTTAAATCATGCAGGGCATTCATATGCATAGTTCACAAACTCACAATCATGATTATTGTTATCATTTGTATCTTTTTTGCGTTTTCGCGTCATCTTCAATTCTTACTAAATGGAACATTTAAGGAAAGCTGAAAAAAGCAAATTTACATAAAAGATGTGTTTTACATAAAAACCCAGTGTGTCAGGATCACTCAGTCGCTCTGTGTCAAACTCAAATGCAGTTACGGGGTTTTTCACCAGTGAATGTGTGAAAATATGCATTTTGTCCAGACAAAGTCTGTTGTAGCTATATGGGCGCTCAGTTTATCCTGTTATAAAATATGGTTGACCAAAATCTCATTTTATAAAAGATGAAATGCTACTGTATGCTGTAGCATTTAAGTGTAGGCTATTGGCAAATGCTAGCCCTCTCTCTCTTGTCCGGTTCCACATGCCTTAATCCTTAAATACATCAAATATGAGCCTTATAGACATTGTTTCTTGTGAAGACAAGACGCTGTACTTATTCACACAACAAGATATTTATGTACCCTCGCAAGACGTTCAGCTGCTGTGAAACTTCAGTTCACTCAGTCAACACAGACAGGGGTGGAGTTATGAGTGACAGTTTGAGCAAAACCAGTTCTTTTTAATACCTTTCATTGGCTAAATATGTTTGTGAAACAGACCAATAGCATTGATTTATTGAAGAAGATGAGGCTAAGCCCTACCTGTGCACGTGCCTGCTGTTAATGATAACAGTGTGAACATTTATCACACTTAATTCAGTCAGTCACATGCAGACCAATGAAGTGTTAAGTGGACCAATTAGAGTGAAACATTTCCAGTTAAATCTGTCTCCTCACATACATCAAAGCTAGTACTGTAAAACTATCAGTTAAACTTTGCATGAAATACAACTATGTGTTATTAACTCCCAGGACAATCAACTCCGTGTGTGATTGGTTGCTGCTCTTCATTGTTTCTATTGGACAATTATGGTGTCCACCTTAATTTTTGTTGTTTTGTAATATTACATTATTATTATAATCAGTGTAGTTTGCATAGGCATACAGCAGATGGGTTTGTTTTACATGTTTGTATGAACAGCTATTACTATTGTCTGTTACTGATTATGTGGCATAGCAACATTTGCTTACTGTTTGCATGTTAGTGACTATATCTCCAAACTAAAGGATAGTGTTTAATAATTACTTAAAAATAACATTTCATATACTTTCATTATGCAGTAACCATTACAAGCCCTCATTGTGGTGCTGTATTGTGAAAATCACACACTATGATTAGAATCATTATACACCACAGGAAAATAATTGTGTTACTAAAACTGACACAAAATTTACAGTCGAGTCTGTCATCATTTTGTTCCTATAAATTACCCATAAGAATAAGAATAATAGCCCAAAAGAAAAGATTCAAAGGAAAAGAAAACTTTGAGTTTGACATGAGTTGAGGCCGGACCGTAGCTGTATGTAACTGTATGTAACTGTAACCCAGCTGTGAAGTATAGGTGTACTTGATTTTTAATCTCTTGTACTGATGTTTTACTTCTGTCCCACACTTATTAGTGTGGGCTGAACATGAGTGAATGTAATTCAGAGACAGAGACGGTCTGTTCCAAAACCTTGTGAGCTGCCTACATAGACAGCATTATTATGCATCATACAAGTACACAAGAATCAGATACAGAATGTATTTAGACCATTTTTGGCCAAATTGTAAAGTTGGGGAAACACGACCGGACTGGATGCAACACAATTAATGTTTCCACTGACTGGAGCAGAGTTTAGTCTTTGACAGTCAGAGGAACACAAACCTCAGTTCAATACACAACACACTTAACCACTGGACATTCTCAATCTTTATGTACTAATAAAGACGAGCTAGCTCAATGATATGACCCCTTGTCAGCTATATATTCTTTATCAAATATGTACATAACACTCCTAAACAAGTCATCACAAATTCAACCATGTTATGTAGATGTTTGCTAACTCCGCACTTCCTCTTTATACTCCATCTCCAGAGCAGCGGTGACATCATCGACCACAGGCCCCAGTCGCAGTTATTTAAAACACTTTAAGAATCTTTGTGAGGATGACTGGCAACAATTGGCTCTTAAATTCTAAGACTTTAGACAGCACACATTACAAAACTTGATCTTTTCACATCTACCCTCCGTTCAACCACTATAATGATGTCTAAACCATCATGTTTTGAGGAAAAACGTTCCAGCAGTGAGAAAAACATTTTTTATTCCCTTTTGAAAAAATGCAAGAGTACAAGGTTTCCACAAACATTATGAGACTTCTGATTTCTGCTGAAATCTCTTCCATACTTCTAACAAACTAAATTAGAAGTAGAATGACCAGGAATAGAGAGAAAAGTCTCTAAAAGTTTTCAATGTCTCCTCGGTTATTCAGGTCTGCCTGATCTTAAAAACCCATGAAAATATTGTGTCTCTTAGTCATTGTCTGTTAGATTTAATTCATTATCAAGCAGATATACCGTTTTTCTCTTCCAGGAAAATGGACCAAAAATGTTGAGGACTCATCCTGCACTTTTAATTTTAAAATGTCTCTAGAAATACCAAATGCCAGCTGCAACTGACAAGCAAGTAGCAAATAATGATTCATGGCAGCTGTTGTAAAACTGTCTATTCAATTTGAAAATATGAATCAACACTTGTAAATTTCTCTGGGCACCTTCATTAGGTTAGACTGCATAAATCTACTGAAGTAGAGCTTGACATCAGTTGTTGAGAATATGTGATGACATGAACTCATTTTTAAGGGACATCAAAATACTTTTGGTCACTGTCATGTTTTTTTTATAAATCTGTCTGTTATCACAGGTGAGCTTCACCCTCAACCATAAAAAAGGTCATCACCTTCCCAAACTGCTTTAAAGAGGAAACCTTCAGTCACCTGCATGTGGACGGTGATGACACCAGCATTCAGATCAACTGAGTCCATGAACTGTGATAAAGTCAGAAGCATCTGACCCAGCTGAACTCCATCATTCAGAGGTCTGTGTTCACTGGCTGTACTGATGGAAACGACAGCAAAGAAACACATTGACAAATAAATAGTGCAGTGTTTAAGAAACTTCTCGGAATTACTACATAATTTAAAAAATAATTAAAATTGAGAACAATTAAATAATTTAGAGTGAATGTACAGTATGTTCCTGGCTACCTGTAATTGTTTACTGTATTTTATAATAGTGGATTAAATTAAATGACATATATCAGGTTAAAAGGGGACCTATTATGCAAAAATCACTTTTAATGGTGTTTAAACATAAATGGGTGTACACATCCACCCTATAATGGTAAAAAACCACCCACTTTTTCATAATCCCCATAAATCCAAAACAGCATCTCAGATTGAGCTATGCCAGATTTCTCCCCACTGTGATGTCACATGACTGGTGACATTTCTGCCCTATTAGAATAGATCCCGCCCTGAGTGCGCACACTCCAGCATGTTTATATCCGTGCTCAAGCAGCTAGTGATAATATAAGAATGTCTGAGGTACATAAATAGTATAAATGTTGTGTTGTTGGCTCATACAGTGAACATAAAGGGGGTCACACACCAGACACAACATTAATCAGTAATCGCGTTGAATGGTTATTGTTTTCTTCTATCTGTTGTCTAGGCATCTGTGTAGTATGTTAAAGTTAGTCACCATATTATCTACCTATTGAGCTAATATTAGCTGGCCTGATTAAATACATCAACCAAACATTTCTATCCACAAAGCATATTTTATACATAACTGGCACTCTGCTTGTTGGGACATAAAGAATTCAAGCCTCCATTGAAATGAAATCACTATCACATAATCAAGCTTTTAATCAAGCTCCCTTCTCCAGGCTCACACCAATACTTAATAGTTCATCAAAAACAATTCACTGTGTCACTCATTCTAGTATGGAGACAAAGGGCAGGATTATTGGTATTATTCAGTTGTTTTATAGCACATCAATTCACTGTGTCACTCATTCTAGTATGGAGACAAAGGGCAGGATTATTGGTATTATTTAGTTGTTTTATAGCACATCAATTCACTGTGTCACTCATTCTAGTATGGAGACAAAGGGCAGGATTGGTATTATTCAGTTGTTTTATAGCACATCAATTCACTGTGTCACTCATTCTAGTATGGAGACAAAGGGTAGGATTATTGGTATTATTCAGTTGTTTTATAGCACATCAATTCACTGTGTCACTCATTCTAGTATGGAGACAAAGGGCAGGTTTGGTATTATTCAGTTGTTTTATAGCACATCAATTCACTGTTTTACTCATTCTAGTATGGAGACAAAGGGCAGGATTATTGGTATTATTCAGTTGTTTTATAGCACATCGTATCGTAAGTGTGTTGTTTGTTGTTCACTATTGGAATGTCATATAGCGTTCAGAACCAGACGTGGTGGTGCGTAACATCAAACTTAACAAGCGAATATGTTTTGTCTTTGCATACCATATTTAAAACTTTGGTTTATATGGTAGAATTTAGTAAGCTAAGACTACTTTATCTCTATTAAGATACATGAGTGGTGACCCACAGGTTTTTTTTATGTTGAAGCTGAGCGCCACAGAATGGATCTATAGCATCATTTCAAATATCAGCCATTTCTTGAAAACATTTCCAGAAAACATTTGAAATTGAAATGTTTTCCAGAAATGTTTTCAGGAAATGGCTGATATTTGAAATGATGCTATAGATTCAAATGTATCATTTAATTTGATGATGTGGAAATGCACATCTGTGCTGCAGGTGGAAATGCACATCTGTGCTGCAGGTGGAAATGCACATCTGCACAGCTGCAGGTGAGGCCACACTAAGCAATAGATGTCTTTTACAGAATCCTTCATGTTACCACTGAAGTGACTCGCTCTCTGTTTTCTACTTAAACATTTAACACATTCAATGAAATCATTTACTCACTATCATGTGCTTCCAAATCAATGAAATCATTTACTCACTATCATGTGCTTCCAAATCAATGAAATCATTTACTCACTATCATGTGCTTCCAAATCAATGAAATCATTTGTTCAACAGATTTCACCCACTGTTGGATAGTGCACTTACTGCCAGCTCACTATACAATAAATATGTGAACGAGCAAGTGTTTTCATCCCATACAGTTCATTCAATAAGGCACCTGACTACTAAACATCTACAGTTACAAAACTTTCAATCTTCCCACAGAAAACAAAGCTAGTACACTACAATAAAAATAACAGTTAAACTTTGCTTTAAAATTAAAGATACACATGTAAATACTCTTAAAAAATCAATTAGAGGCCCCTAATTTCTGAATGAAAACTCCACCAGTTTAATCAAAACCCTATTCTTATGTTGTATTTTGTATATTCCTAGACAATGAGCTCTGTATGTGATTGGTTACTGCTGTTCTTTGTTCCTATTGGACAGAGCTTTTGGCGTCCACCTTCCTGGTTTTATTATAAAGTGGCAGGTGAATCTCTCTCACACACACACCTACATTTCTCCACGAAGACAGCAACAATGGTAAGTGACATCATTTCCTGTAATATTGTATATTATTTTTTGCTACCACATCTGGTCAGAGTGGTTTTATGTTTCATGATCAGCGGTTTGTTGTACTAACAAGGTTCTCACAGTCACAGAAACTTCCAAATAAATCACAGAAATAAATCACCAAAAAAATCCTACAGGAATTTTTTGGTTTTGAATTTTAGTTTGAAAATATTATCTTGAATAATTAGTAAAATTGAGAAAAAAAACGTCTGAATCTTTAGTGGTGAAAGTTTTATATGACAAGCAGACAAGTGGAGGAAGAGAGAAAGAGGGAGAGAGAGAGATACTCAGATACACACTGCTTTAAAAACATTATTGGCTTGGAGGAGTCTGAATATCTGGGGAAGAATTTCATGTAAAAGTTCAGAACAGCATTTTAAATTCCCGTTCAAAATTCAAGTGCAGCGTTACAACTCGTCACATGGATGTTGATGACTCTTATAACTTGATGTTGTAACTCTTATCACTAACCATAACCCTAACACAATCATTTTACACACACCTGCTCATTCAATCTACTGTATCTGTTTATCTCACTGTCTTGAGTGGATCAGAGGGTGAGCTAAACTTCATATTCTACACACACACACAGTAGATGTACAGTATCTAAACACACGTGTGTTTATCT
>JAZGTJ010008185.1:0-21446 GCA_036877575.1 Botia almorhae | reverse complement strand
AGTAAATTAAACAGAGATTTCTTTGCATCTTCACTCTAAATCTTAAAATTAAACAGACTGTGTTTTTGCTGTTAAGTTGTGAAAGTTATGCCATTCTTCAGCATAATAAAATTAAATTTTTGTTGATGTTTACAATTAAATAGTTTATGATACAACCCATTTAAATATTCAACATGGTTGACCCATGCAGATGAGTTCAGTTGAAGGCTGTCAATTACTGTTGGCTTTAGGGGACAATACTCAGCATTCACCAGACAGAGAATCTGAATAGCCGAATCCTGTCTGACTTTTTGTGCATCAACAGGTGTAAACTTAACGTGCATCTCAACCCTGTTTACAGAGCACAAATATTCCCAGTGAGCAACAGCCAAATGGTATTGCAATCACTTTCGCAGATGTATATGTTCACTAACTACAGCCCCTCCAGACCCGTGATAGCTTTATGAACAGTATCATAAATCTTTAGATGTCAAGATTCACTCTCTAAAGACTACTGCTCCTTCTGTGACTTTAAAAAAGATGTTTTAGCTGCTGGGGGAAAAATAGCAGTGTACAGATTTCTGATGGTTTCGATAAACATAAAAGCCAACGTAAGAATCAAAACTGAAAAATCTTATTTGCAGAACAACTCTCATGCAGAACAACTCTTCAGTTTAAAGGTGAAATGTATAATTTCTTCATTACTGGTATCGCCACTGGTCAATCAAACAGATATTCCCGCCCAAATTCAAGCTATTGGTTGGGCTAATGTGTCAGGCAGTCAGAATGCTAAAACAGAACGATGTTTTAAAAGCACCAAAGTGTCTGGGGAGCAAGTGAAGTGATATTTTTCCCTTACCTTGAGGCCTTGATCTCCTTTAATACCCTAAAGAGAAACAGAAAATGAAATCGCATAAATAAATACAGAGAAATGCAACAGTTTCATTCAGTTACATCACTTATGTAAACAACACATGCAACTTTCTGTCTGGCGAAGGAATTACATGGACAAACATTTCTGTTTGTTTGCAAAAAGCTTTTCAGGACCATATGGTTTGGCAGCACTAAGTAAACAGCAAAACGTTCATTAAGGTGACAAACAATAATTTATCAGAAATACATGCTCAGGAGAAGCAGACAAGGTCAGACGTTGATAAACTGCATTGGCAATGTGCCAAACAGCATGTGTCTCCTGTGATTTCAACCTTTTAATTGTAAAGCCATTGCCTTGGCTCTCCGCCTCTCTTACAGATGCATGTTAAGATATATCTTATTTTATATAGATATGAGGTCTTACAGGACACAACCTCAGTTCACAGGGGAAAACATTGTGCTTTTAGCCTGCCTCCATAAATCTCTGGTTTTGTGAGCATTGAGTGCAACATTTGCAAATCGCCACAAGGTGGTGCAGTCGTGCAAAATAACAGAATCTGTGCCTTAGCACAAAAGATGAGAGGCTGACATTCACCTGCGCTAAGACGAAACATGTGTTTGTTATGTGTATATACAGCACAGGGCTATTTCAGTATAACTCTTGGATAATTCTATGAGGAATTTTCCATAAGCTCACGGTGCCCTATTTGACACGCTCACTATCAATCTAGCTGTAGATACTGACTGTGTGCGTGTGCTGGAAAAGAACTAGACGGTTCATGGAACAAAGCTTAAGTTTACAAAGGCAGAATGGAAATGAAGGATATGCAAGTTGTTCCAGAGTTCAAATGTGTTAAAGCATAACAGACCCAGAGTTTAAACCTGCAGGCTGTATAACAGCAAAGCAAATCCAGTTTCACATGGAAAAACCTTATGTGGTTTTGGTGCCAGCCTGTATTCCTCACAAAGTGTCAATCCATGCACGTACAGCTTCTCGTAGGCTAAGCTGTTTGACCCACTGTTCTGTCCTGTTTGGAAAGAACTGAGGCGAAATAACTGTGTGTGCAGGAAAGAGTGCTTTGAATCAATGGAGTCAATAAAGGATGTTAAGCTTTGTCTACACAGTATTATTACTGCATTTTACAGTATTACACAAATCTCTTCTACTATCTGAAAACAATCTTTCATTAGCCAAGGCTACGAGTCTGCCCCTCTGGTATTATCAAACACGTTTCAACTCTCTTTGATTATAGAGAGTTGAAAACGGCTAAAAAAGAACGTCTAAAACGGCTAGGAAGGCTATAATTTAAATTCATCCAGTGGGACACTGGCCTGACAGGACCCTTATCACTGACCCACTGTTCACCTGTGCATTTATTTGTACTAGCAGTGTGAAACACAGACTTAGTTCTGAGGAAAAATGTGTATTCCTTAAACCACAGTGAATCAAATCTATGCAGCTGCAAGTTTAAGTGTATGACGGTTTTTGCACCCTCCACAAACAACATGATTTTAACTAGACAAAAGCACATGCTGTAAAAGGATGCAAAGGTAATGTCTAAATACATGCTGCTTTGCATCTGTCTTTATCCTACAGCACTTGATGGGGGCTGTCTTTAGGATTATGTGATAAATTAATCCAGAAGTGACAGATGACTTGTGGAGCAGGTTAATTATTTAAGCTGCTTAAACTGGTCAGAGGTCACAGATTCTTACCTTAGGGCCTTCAGGTCCACTTGGACCTGCCTCACCACGATCACCCTGAGAGATAAGGGCAAAGAAGAAAATTACCATACAGACACAGCAGGAGAAAATTCAAGAATAAGGAATAGTCTCCCTTTCATTGTTGTTGTAATGACAGTAATGTACCAACATACAATTAAAAGAAACGTAACACTAAGACACAAGAATTATGAATACAATATAATTATTTTACCTGTATTAATTATTATTATTAATTATTACTCTTAACTATGTAACATACTCAGTAAAATGATTAATATATCTAATAGTTCTGAATGAAATCCTAAAAAATTGATTTGATAAGATGAAAGGAAGTAGGAAGTTTTGAAAGTAGGTGAATTGTATTTCCTCTAATCTAATATTTTTCTGTACTGTACAATGACTTAATAATGTAGGATAAGTCCTACAGACGTCTTTCAAGGCATGTGCCAGGTTTCTTTCTCCAGGCTGAAGCTCATCATCTAACATGATGACGATTGACTATCCTCACATTCAGGCCTCTGTCCTGCATGAAAACTATTTCAAAAATAATCCCATTTTAAATTGTCATGTAAATGCTTTAATCTGACTGAAATCAAACTTACTTTTGCAAAGTCAAGCTAACAGATCTAGATAATGTGGTTATAGCTTGACTTACCTTTTGTCCAGGTACACCAGGTTCACCCTATAATATGAGAGAAATAAATCAAAGAAAGTCAAAAGACCACAAGTATATCATGATGTCTTTTAATCTACAGTCAGATTGTAATTGCACAGCACAAGGCTTTTATCAATAAAAAAATGTATATATACAGAGTCCACTTGAGCTATCAGTTTATATAATGGGCAATAAGAATTGAGTTATTCCTTTATATAGAACTTCATGTGCAGTAGGCCTCTAGTTACAGCTGTAATATGGACCAGTTATAGAGTCTTTATAGTGTGTTTTTGTATGGTACTGGTCATTCTAAATGTACTACAATTAAAATTCCCCAGTCTAAACTCAGTGGCAATTAATGCATCACGGGAAATACATAATTATCCAACAGCAACATGGATAATCAATTATGGCGTATCCACCCCTTCTGTAGTGGCAAAAACAGAGCAGACCCACCCTGTAGGCTGCTGAACTGTGTGTGAACTTCATGTGAGCCTTTTTATGACTCGCCTGTGGAAAATACTATCATTGCACTGCAGCTGGACTACTGTGTGGTTTTCAAACTTACCTTCAGTCCTGGTAGCATCTACAAATAAAAGAAAAACATTCCAGACTTTTATTTTGAAGCATAAATTATTACATGGCACATTACACACTTGCAATTTCATGTAATGTCCGGTGTGTGTTGGGAAGGTAAGGGTGGAAGAATTCAAACACTTACCCTTGGGTCCTTTCCAGGTTTCCCAGGTTCTCCAGGTTTACCCTAAAGTAAAGGACATAGAATTTTCTCTATGCTGGAAATTGGTTGACAACAGACATTTATACAGATTTTTTTACATTTATGACAATGGTCATTAGAGAAACAGAATGCCAATATTGTGCCTAATCACACATATACTGCTGTTGAGAATTGTCAGTGACTAACCGGGAGCCCACCAGCACCAGTAAGCCCAGGACTTCCTGGGGGCCCTGGGGGGCCAGGAGGCCCCGGTGGTCCCTGTGCTCCGGGCTCGCCCTGCTGAGAGACAGGAAGTTAGCATCTGAGATAAAAAGGTAATTTAGATAAAAGAAATAATTTATGAAATCAGAGGAAAGGTCCACTCAAATTCAATTCCAGTAATTCATAACAATCAGCTTAAAGGATGAGTGATCTGCTTTAGGAAACACTTTAGAGAATAACTACCCGTTGGACTTGAAGCTGAGAGGAACCAAAGCCTCAAGGTTGAGTTAAAATTATGTTGTTTGTCAGAATGATATGATTGTTTGTGTTAATCTATGTTACAGAGTACAATGTTTGGAAACCAAATCTAATGTACATTCAACTTTTAAGTGCTTAAATCTGTCATACATAAAACCTCTTCAGTGGCCCATTAACTATAAACTAACACTGTTCACTGAACAAACCCTACAATTTGACATGTGGCCTCACAGATCTTCTTCACCAAGGTCTACATAATCCATGTGGCCTCTTTATAAAACTATCCTCTGTTCTTCTCCACTATAATGGTCCCAGACACAGAAAGAGACTAAACAAAATCATCTACAGGAAAGTGTCTAATATTTACACAGCGTGAGGGTAATGAAAATAGGAAATAAGGCTGGACTAAACAATATCATGCTACTCCTGAGAAGAGACCAGGGGAAAGACCGATTATTTAAGATTTCATTTCTGCTGTGCAATTAATTAAAGTCTGTTTTCAACATTACAGAGGCTTAGTGTGGATACTGAGGAATCTGTGTAGGTTAAAATAAGTTTGTTTGTTTTCTGGGAAAAAATCTGTTTGAAAATTAAGCAAGACTTCCTATATTCTGTCAACTATGGAAATAACAGATTAATTAGGAGTATAACAGATACCGTGACTAGAAAAACCCTTTCTTAAACACTGTCTCCGTTCAGTAGCTAAGTCTGAAACATGGACAAATCCCAAGCACATCTATTTCCAAACCATATTTTATCCGTTTATTTTTTATCCGACAGAACTTGTCCAGATTTGATTTATGAGGCCAGATGTAGATCCATCGAATGGATACATTCCACGATCCCTATCCAATGCAAAGACACAACCCAACCTGCAGACCCAGCCAATTAGCAGCAACGTGTTTTCTTAACACTGCGGTCTTCCACAGTATGTACTGTTGTCTCCAAACATAGTACTCTAAACTGGCATGTGCAGACTGCGCATTTGTGGAAACAAGATGGAGAATGGGTGCCAACCGAGATCAACCAGTGCCAGGGACATATTCTGGAGTGGATAGCCAGAACAGTGGATAGCCAGAACAGTGGACACACAGAGAGAAGCAGAAGGTAAGACTGACATCTCAATTTGGAGAATGTTCATTTCACTACCAAATCAGCTTTTATTTTTGTATGTTTAGGCTGTCATTGCAAGGATTATACAATCAGATTTTAACTTCTCCTTTTTAATATGGCTGCAGCCCTGCTCTCTGTGCTTAACAGATTAGATTAGTCATTGTAAACTGATGGTTATACATTTAAGCTTTTTAAAACTTAAACTTAACTAAAATGGCTTGATGAGCAGTTTTCTTACCTGTTCTGAATTAGTTACCATTGAAACAGGAAGTTGGGACAGGGAATGTTATAGTCAACAGACCTTAGTTTATAATTTTAAAAATGCAAATATAATAAAATATTGAGATAGTGATCTTACTGGCAGTAACTCACTGAAAATAGTGATCTTTGTTTAGATACAATTCAGATGGCAATGTCCTGGGTAGTGTGATGACAGGGCCCCACTAAAAGACATGTTTACACATCTTTAGAGTGTTGGGTGTTTATGCTTAATCTTATCATTTTTTTCCATGGACCCATAAATGACCTGCATACATCCAAGGATCCCAAGGTTTGCCCAGCAATACCACTGGACTGGACATATAAGGACAATCCATTATATATAGGGAGATTTTTTATTGCGGTATCGTCCGGTCATAACAGATGGTCAATGTCTAAAAAGCCAGAGACAGACTGACAAAAAAGGACTGACATTCTTCCTGTGGAGCAAAACTTTATACCCCTATAAATGTTATTAAATTTATATGAAATTATATTTTGTTTAAAAAAAAAGCATATTGCAGGTGAACTTTAATTCCTGACTGTTACCGCAATGGAACTATTGCTGAGGCTAAAAAAAAAAAGGCTATTGAGTCTTTTTGTAATTGTTAACAATCTGAAATTTCCAGGGCTGCAGCAAAGGTTCCCAAACACAGTGGTACCACAGAGGGTTACCGACGGGTCGGGCCCAGTTGGCAGTTGGTTGATTGAGGTTGGCATTCAGTAAAAGGAGGAAATGGTGCAGAGGGTGGCAGAGAGAGATGTACCTTGAGGCGCTTTAGGATTAGAGGGCTTATTGAGGGCATGTTGCGAACGGTGATGGGCAACATCTGCTGAGGTCACAAAGCACAGGTGGGGCACGGTGCACAAAACCACCAGGCCAACAAGTTCACCAGGAGGCCAAAGAAAGTAAACAGGCCAGAAAGAGGAAATGAAGGGAGGGGAAAAACAGAAAAAACAAGTAAAAATCAAGAATGAACAGTGAGAAACAGTAAGGCAAGGAGACAGAGAGAGAGAAGTAGGAGGGAAACAGAACCAAAAAGACTTAGCATTGCGAAACAGAGTGAGAGGATTCATCAAAGTGGAGCGGTCTGTGTTTGGTTACTTGATTATTTGTAATTATATTGTTATTTATAAGCACAAATGTGTTTGTACTGTTTATGATAACATTTACATATCATATTAAACTCCACTGTGCTGAAATCCATAGACTCTCCATCAATGCTGTGTAGCCCAGGCTGGATTCAGTCTTGCCACAAAGAGAGTTTCGCAACAGACTTACTGTGGCCTGTGCTCCAACACAGGTGTTGACAATACGACGTTTCTGTTGAAATCAGCAGCATTACAGAGTACAGGTTGAAGAGTTATTGACTCAAAGCTTTACCACTAATCACTAATATAATAAATACATATAATAAATAGACATAAATACAACCTGCCTTTCTAGGATATGCTTGTATTCCATACATCTATTTATTGGATTTACAGGTATCTACACATCTGAGATCACTAGTGACAATATTTATTTTTATACATTTCATGTACATTTTCTTCAGATTTTAATGTGAGGTCACCTCACTGTAAAACAGTTTTAGTGCTGATAATCTGAAACAAAGAATATGTACAGTGTCTTGCTTTTTTGAGAATAAGAGGGAAATACAAACAAAAAGGCAAGTTTTTCCAGATATCCCAATCCCACCAGAATGTTATAAGGTACTTTATGCATAGACAGGCCAATCAAAATGCACAAGACATATAGTATTTATGTATTTCACATTTCCAAAAACACTTTTTCACGTCATTTTAAATCCCAGAAAAATTTACAGTTGCATAGTGCATCTTAAAATGATACACCAGAACTATTAAAAGTTCCCTCAGACAGCCAAAGAGAATACAAAAAAGCTGCATGTGGATGTGCCAATATAAATTCCCATACTGTTTTCGATTGGACACCTCTGCACATTTCACTGGGATAAACTACACTTCTCAGCTATATCTCTCTTTGCAGCTGGGCTGGAACACACATATCAGGTATTAGGGATGAGGGACAGCGAGCAGCCCACAAACCTTCAACATCACCAGAGCCTCACTGGAGCGCAAAGCTGACAGTGTTTGCAGTGGGAGCCTCTGCTTACAATGGGCCAACATACAAATACATAGATATTTTGATATGGATACATGGACTCACATAAATTATCATTTTCATTTAGTTTCACCACTCCAGGGTGTATCCTTCCAGTCTAGCACACTAACTACAAGTATTCTAGTACAACCACTCAAAAAGACCACCCTTAGGTTCAGCTTTCTAAATAGCCTACTGCCTCCCATGTGGTCTGGCTGACACGCATGACGAATAGTTTGCTTTTGATGTAATATCAGAGATTCTTTATGATTTACTGTATGCATTTACAAATCCACAATAAAATACAGTTCATACTGTAAATACAGAGATATATAACAACTGAATGTGAAATGCTATTTCTGTTCTTACTTGCTATAACATGGATTTAAAAAAATATCTACAACAAAGCCTATTTTTCTACTTTTATATTGCGTGCCATTTCTGAGATTATATAATTGATAAAATAGCTTCAAAAGCCCAAAATTACTTTTACCACAAAAGAAACTTGGCAGACTCCAACAGAAAGCCTTATCAAATCTATTTCAGCAGGCTGCTGGTAAAATTGCCTTGTTTACATGAAACTGTGATTTCCCCGAGAGAGCTGATCCACTTTGAGGCCACGTCTTGGCATGTGTTCCATGTGCTACCTAACTGAGACAACACTAAGCTGTCAATCTATTTTCCCCTCCTTTAATGTCTCTTAGCAGACAGCCAAACATTTTGTTCATGTCTTTTTAGGGATAAACAAGACAAATCACTTCGTCAAACACAAGAACATCACGTAAATTGGAAGGAAAACATATGTTTGTGCTTTTGTTGAACAGTCAATGCCAAATAACCTTGAAGTCATATATGTGATAGCTCATTTTCAGACATGAAGCATTCAGTGATTTTAAAAATCATAGTTAATTCAAATAAGTTTAATAAAACATTGGCTTACCCTGTGAGTATAGTCACCACACACACCCTATACAAAAAAAAAACACAAAGAAACTTTTATGTGCCCATCCCCTAAAACAATACAGAATGCTAACTACTATTTTAATGCACTTCATTTGTGATCGTACCTTCTCCCCTTTAGGACCAGGTTCACCCTGAAAAAAATATATTTAAAGCTTTAAAGTCAGTCTCTGCAATTTACACATTCCAAGTGCAATTTTTTAAACATGAAATTAGGAACATATATTAATAGATTTTATAGCAAAACACTTACTGGAATTCCTTTAGGACCACGAGGACCCTGAGAAGATAGGAAAACAATCAGAATATGGAA
Source organism: Botia almorhae (assembly GCA_036877575.1). Lineage (NCBI taxonomy): Eukaryota > Metazoa > Chordata > Actinopteri > Cypriniformes > Botiidae > Botia > Botia almorhae. Next base: position 12,250 of record JAZGTJ010008185.1, on the reverse strand, counting down.
GTGTTACTTGGTTAATCATGATTAACTTTTCCTGTTTACAACCAGCAGCGCCAATCCTCTCAGTCAAATCAAACAGAATTACACAAAACGTTATATGTAGTGGAATATGCAGAAGTGTATGCATCTCAGTATTACAGGTCAATATTTTAAAATTTGTTTGCTTTCTTAAATTAACATTTTTACTAATATTTTAACTCAATGTTCAAAGCACACCATCGCAGCTCTGTAGTCTTATGAGAATTTTCTTGTATAGTTCTGTGAGCTTGCTGTTTCTCGACACTTTAACAAAGGAGATTTTTATTTTATATTTATATTTTATATATTTATTATTTTATTTTAGAAAAGCATATAGCTAAGGAACACATTGCATCTGCCCATGCTCTTTCATCACTCTCATAGAACACTCTGAAAAACATTTTTCAAATCACAGTTTAAAAGGGCAGAGCCAACCTCATGTCTTTGTTTTAATACTCCAGGCAGCTGAAGCTATATAGATGTTGCTAGAAGTTGCTTTTGACAAACCTCACTGAATGAAACTTGGGTAAGTGGTCTCATAACACACACGGTCTCATAAAAAACACACACATTACTGTTCAGCCACTCTGACTATAAATCAAACTACAAGAGTGTTGTTCTTGTGAATTTATATGGTCACGCTTACTGCCTAGACAAACATCACTGAAACAGGCCATCTAGAGAACAAATGACTGTGCTGGTGAGGTTTATGAACACTGACAAATTTCTCTTTATGATCTGTTTTACCTTTTTTCATTCATAACAAACTCTTTCAAGGTGCATATTGTTGAGTTTAGCCCACCATTATTTTTCATTAGGCAAAGAGAAGATGACAGGTCTCATTATGTGGCCCTTTAAAACACCTATTATTTAGATTTAGATTTTAACACTTTAGTACTAGCCAAGATTAAAATGTGTTTTCATAAGATCACATTGATAAGAAAAGAGATGCTGTGGCTGCTAACATTTTTTTGCATTGGGGTTTCGAAAGACATTTTGAGAAACTACTTACCATATCACCTTTTGGGCCGTTCTGTCCCTGTAAGGTTGAAACAATATTTTTATTTTTTCTTAAAAACAACATCTATTTTCTTTAAACACTTTAAGGCAGCACAAATGACTTAATACAGAGGAAGGGTCATTCTTTACACACATCTCTTTATTGATTTCATCTTTGCCATGATGATGTTGATAATAGTAAATTTTCTACAATAATTGCCATAATTATTATTAGCATAATTATCCTCATCATTGCTGTAATGACTGTCAATTTTCAATTACTGCCAAGTACTTTGGTATAAGAGATCAGAGGTTCCAAACCTGACTGAGTGTCAATTACTCAAACATTTGTAAGGAATGAAGCAAAACTTACAGGTTTTCCATCCAGGCCGATTGGACCCTTAAAAAAAGCAAGAGAACAGCAGATTGGTGAATACTGTGAAGGCACAAAGCAGCTCCAATTCTCCTGTCTAGACTAGCCCTCTGATATAAGAATGTTGATGGAGAAAGGTATTTCCTTAGGGGTCAAGCCAAGGCACAGGTCAAGATCAGCATGCTACAGGAACAATGAGTTTACTGTATTACTGTACTCTATATTCTGTAGCTGAGTCCTTCCAATGTGGCCATCAGATCACCAATCATAGAAGGTAATAAATACATGAAAAGAGCCTTTTAAACTAGAACATGCAGACAGTCTATACATGAGCCCTGAAACATACACCTTATTCTGCCAATATAGTCCCACATTATCTATTTACTAAACACTTCAACCAACTATAATTACAGCTCCATGTGTCTAGTCTACTGGACATTCAATGAGCTACTTCCTTGAGCATCTTTTAAAAAAGGGGCCAGGAAAACAACAGCTAATTGATGGCTTTTATAAACTAGCAAACTCACACAGGTGTGTTCATTTGGCTTCAGACAAAAGACGCTTACCGGAAAGCCTGGAAATCCTCTAGTACCGGGTTGTCCCTAAGGGGAAAAAGAAAGAAAAAGAACAGTTATTTTTAAACAAAAAACAAGAGGATTATGTTAACTTGTTGAAAGAGGTCTGTGTTGGAGGACTCTGTCTCATTTTTTTTCCATTCAAACTTAGTTGTGTGAGTCGTAATTGGTTTTGAAGGACAGAAGGCTTCCAGCTTGGTCGGAAGCACTTTGCATGGGATTAGGAGAAAAAGACAAATAAAGCTCTAAAACAGAGACACATGAACTGAAATTCAACACTACAGAGAATAAACAAAACAAATTAATTAATCGTCATTATTCAATATGTGACAGCCAATGAGAAAAGGCCTACAAATTAAGTTAATGTCAGTAATGATTAGTGCTACATTCTCCTGAGAACAAAAGCAAGTTTGCTTTTCTGAAAAACCTTTTGGAACCCTTGGGAAAAGAGGAAGCTATTCAATATGCTTGGCAGAAAAAGGGGGCTGTGTAGAGCAACCTGAGAAAATTACAAGCAAGAGGTGAACAGAGCTAATGAAGGGGATTGTATGTCTGGGTCTTAGGTAGTTATTGGAACATTGCTGAATTTATTTTCCTTGGGAACCCAAAGCTGAGGTCTGTAATAACAGAAAGAAGCAGCAGCATATGCCCTCTCACAATCACTCAAAACAGAACTGACAACATTCATTTTGTTGTTACAAAACAGTACCAACAAATAATGCTCTTAAATGACAATTTCTTGATTGTTTTCTGTTTTCCACATACCTTTAAGGCATTTTCACGACAGACACTATTTCTCAAAGTCAATCTTAATGAATCCATATATATAAAGAAAAGACAACCTAAAAAAAGATTAATTTGTTTCAAAGCTGAGTTACACAAGGTAGTACACTGGCTCGTGACATTGGCTCACAGTGACCTAGGTTTGAATCCAGCCTGAACCAAGAACCGATCCTGTTTGTTTTTTCTTTCCTGTCTACCCCTACTGAAAAAGCCCTACAAAGTTCATTCACCGCACTCGCTGATGTGCTATCCATCGCACGCTGCTTTGGTATAACATTTTCTGCCATGAAAAATAAAAGTAGATGTGATGACAGCTCAATGCATCATCTTTACAACTTTGCCTATTCCCTAATTGGCCCACTTAAGTGTGTGAAAAGAAACTGTTGCCACAAAGTCAGGTATACCTGTCTGGCTAAAGCAGTCATTTCTTCTGGTCTCTCCACACATCTCCCTTAAATCACCCTCTGTGACCTCCTCAGAGGTGAGGACAAAGCCTGTACAGCCAGTTTACCCATTGAAGACATTCTTGCTAAGGCCCCCTGGAAAGAAACTTATTCCTGTCAACAGCACTTTCTGTCTGATGTCCACTTTTGAAGCCTTATTAGAGGTGATGTGTCAAAGGTATGAAGACATATGCAATCAGCAAGTTGAAAAACAGATGCCTTAGCAATTGGACGACCCTGCCATAAGGTGTCTGCTGCCTGGCAGCCAAGAGTGTGCTAGGATGAATGGAGAAACCACAGGCTCTGCACAGCATGAATCAGAAGAGAAATTGTGCTTCTGATACTGTAACATTACGCTTTTGTCTTGAGTGAAATGCGTGGAAGGGGAGAGGGTGTAAAATTGGGGACAAGCCCCATTTAATCTGATGGCTAACCATTTATTTGCAGATACAGTAAAACCTGGAAGTTTGGGTTATAATGACAAGGGCTGGGGTGTTTTCATTCCTTTTTACTAATGAAGATGAGATTCCAAATGGCCGTCATTACGTGGGAGTCACAGGCCCTCAATGTCCTGATGAAGCATAAGTGCTTCCATACAAGCTGCTGTAGGATTCCGAGCAGAGCGCATTTGTGATTTTGATTAGCTAAGATTCATTGGCTGTGCTCCACATACAGTAGTAGTATGTTGGGAGACACTGATCCTGCTTTATCTTTCTTGGACCATATATTTATTGAGCTCACTTTAGGGTGGTCTGTGAGTTAAGGGCAGAAGCACAACAGAGGACCCCATTGCCAGGAAGGTTTGGGTTAAAAACTGAAACAACTGCACCTTTCTACTCTGGAGATCTGAGATTGGCAGAAGAAGATTATAAAGAGTTTTACTAGTGACAGAGCAAACACTTACAGGAGGTCCTCGTGGGCCAATGATAGACAGACCCGGCTCCCCTGGCGCTCCCTACGGACAGACAGAGAGGTAGAAAAGCAGTGAGAAGAAATGACAGAAGAGACTGATAAACTACCCCTAAAACATGAGGCCACATGCATCAAAAAGTGAATTTATCTTAAAAACAGGAAAAACCTTTTCTAATGGCCCCTTTCTTAATTTAACTCTTTATGAGCCCTCTCACCCAAACCCCCTAAAAACATTCTAGAAGAACCTGCATGCGCTTCTGAGGTGAACACAATATTTTGGTCTTAAAGTAAAATGTCAGTAGACCCCACACTTGGTTCTCATTTCAGGACCGTAGCTTATGCCTTGACACCGCACTGAGAGGGTCAAGGAGCACTGCTGAGTAAACACAAAATGCCCCGGCGGGCTGGTTATCTGCTGCAAACTTGGTGATTTGCACTGTGCTGGTTTGTCCATAGTGCTGTACCAAACATCCAAGCACAATCCTGCACAATCCCGTGGTCAGACAGGAAAAGCTCTCAGGTTTCCAGCACTTTCCCTAATTAGCTCTCTCATGTGAAACCCTATCAGGAAGACATCTTTGATGACCCTGCCATTCATCAAATTGTGGACAAACTTTAATTCTTCTGGTTGAATGCCTGCTTTAGCAGGAGGTTGAGGAATATTTATTTTAGTATTTTTCTAAGTTCCCTACAAGAGTTATTGGAGAGTAAAAGAGGTGTTGTACTGAAGTGGCTGATATTTAAGTTGTGGAAAAGGAAAGGAATCTAAGCTTTGCCCCTGAGGTTTATGGTTACCCACAGAATCTAACAGAGATTTGTGCAATAGAACAACTAAGGATCTAGAGATATTCCTTTGAAAAGGCTTGCATTACAAGCATTTGGCAGCTAGGAATGGGTACCAGACAAAGAGTCTAAATATAATCAGTCAAAGCTGGCGCAAACTCTGCCTAAAAAACATGTAGAGCTACCAGGGTGATATTTAAGATTTTGACTTACTAATGAACGATACGATCTTAACAGATTTAATTTCTTTCCACAAGTAATCCTTTCTGTTTAAAGAATACATCCTTTCAAGTTAGCATTTCTCACAAAGTTTAACCAATCAATCATTGACTTGCCTTGGCCTTAAGATGTCCAATGCAACTGCTGAAAAATCCAACAGAATTACAAGAACTTTAAGACTGCGGGCTGGTTTACCCATTTATCTAAAGGGAGGTCGTTTTGATATCTAAATTAAGTTCTTCACCCGAAGTGTGTTGTTCAGTCATGACTGCCCCAGCTGGAAGGCAAAACATGACCGCACTAAAAAAAACACATTTAAAGTAAAGCCCTGTAACAATTAGTCTAGGGAAATATGAGGGAAGCCCACTGATTATTCTGGATTGGAAACTGGTGGGTTGTTCCAAGGTCATATGTTGTCTGGTTTTCTACTTGTTGACCTAGTGGTCAGCCTACTATTTATTTCTCCTCCAAGTTCTTCATAACCTCAGCAGCAGTGTTTTGTTGGCATGTGAGACCATCCAGCACAAGATTAACTCGCTTTCTGTTATAATGAAGGATGGGTAACATGTTTATCCTCATGTTGCATGTTCTACCTTAGACATGACATATCATTCCAGTTTGATGAAGGGAATCCACAGAACTGCTGGCTTGTACAAATACTAGAAGAAGCTGCCAAATGGGACTGGTTAAAGAACAGTTTATACCACAATCGCCACAACGGGATTTGAAGATCAATGTACTGTATCCAGTATACCATGCTCAATCATACAGAATTTAGGCACAAGCTTTGTAGCAAAATTCATACAAGAGCATTTAGTGAGTACATTTTGGATAGTTTTGCAGAGTCTTTGGATACGTCTAGACGTGGTACGGTTTCATAGTTTGATCTATTCCAAACATTTTTGCCTAAAGTGGGGAGTCTTAAATTAAATATCTCCAACTTCAGATCACCTTTTGCAGATCTACCGCACCGAGAATAAACTCAGGTAATCCAAGCATTGTGGGAAATGTCTTTTGAATGTGACCCCCAAGGCCTTTCAAAATACAGCCTAAAGCCTTCCTGATATAAATCACGATACCTACTTACATTGTATGATGTGATGTGATTGGGTCATTCCCCTCCAACACCTCCAGTCCCCCCGACCCCCAACCCCCACCCACATCAACACAGCCACCCACAGTGAGACAGAGTCTCAGTTCTGCACATGCAGGCCAATGTCCTGCACTTACCTGCTCCCCCGAGTTTCCCTTTAAGCCCTGGTCAGTCACAGCAGACACAGTCACATGCACAGTGAGAAGGAGAGAGACAGAAAGGAACCAGTGTTAGAGAGGTTCTAGAGAAGACACAGTCATGCAGCAGCCTGAGACAAAATGTTTGGAGGGTGGGGAATGCGAGACACTGAGGTATTGGAGCATTATAGGTAGGGGAACGGTAATGTAGAGTGGTGTTGTGGGGTTCCTGCTAAAAAAAACATCTTAAACCAGCCTAGGACGGTTTGTTAGTCTTAGCTGGTTTATAGAGTCTTCCAGTATGGCCAAATTGGTCTCAGCTGGTCTAGACTGGTCTACCCAGTCTAGCCAAGTTGGGGCTCAGCTGATTAGCAATCTGAAATCCCAGCCTGAACAGCTGAAAAGTGGACTATTCCTAACTTGACAAACTTAAATGCTTTTGATGAAATGCAACAGCCAAGGAAAGACCAGCTAAGACCAGCAAATCAATGCAGGCTGGATAGATGAGAGGGGTTTTTTCCCTTCCACCTTTAAGGCTGGGAGATTAGTTGAATGACCAGCTAGGACCAGTTTGTCCAAACTGGGAGACTATCATAAACCAGCTAAGACCAGCAAACCATCTTAGGCTGGTTTAGGTTTGGCTTTCTTCAGCAGGACCGTGGGGGTATTGGGCACAGAAGCACTGAAGTGTTACATTGTTGGCCTGTGGGGAGTAATGGATAGTAGATGAGGGGGCTGCTAACTTTTCTCACAGACAGACTGGTCAGTGGAGGAGGTTTGAGGGGGGAAGAATAAGCCATGAAGGGTGAAAAAAACACTTCCTGTGAGAATCTAAGGGAGCACAGTGTAGCTTTATGCTGGGTGAAATATGGAGCGCTCTGCGTGGGGCTCACAGTTTGAGTTTAACCTGCTTTTAGGGAGGGATTGTTTTTCAGAAAGCATTAGGCATTGAGTTTGGAGTATGCAACCACACAAGGGTCAAGAGTTTGGAATGTCCCTTCTGAGGACAATGGGGTTTCATCAGCTTCTTGCTGAAAAAATGCTTAAAGAAGAGTGGCTGGTTTGCTCCAGTGGGACATCTATATGACTTCTAAACAAATGAACAGGAAGATGTATTCTGGATATACGTCAGCCTTGATTTCTGTTGCAACACTTCATGTGATGCACTTACCTGAAAGCCAAATTTGCAAATGCACAAATCTTACAAATGAGGAGCTTGCAACTGGACTGTGAATTATCTGTGATTTTCAAACCTGTTTCTCTCATTTATAAACTGCTCATGCATTGTTTCTCTGTGGCTGCTTGATATATATCCATCCAAGTATTTCTTCCAAAAATTTCTGTCGGTTTTGGCTACACATTTTAACTTCTCAGTATGCAGTGTGTAACTGATAAGAAAAAGTACTTCCTTGTGGATTATTTTCTATTTAAAGGTGGACAAGGAAAACATTTTCGGATAACTAAGCAGCCAAAACAAATTCACTCTGTGTAATAACGAGAAAGTGTTTTTCCTTCAATGTCACCACAAAAAACGTAGATCTTCAGACTTTACTCAAATGCACCTAGGGGGCTGTGAAACATTTGAGACTGTACATCCAGACGTTTTCCTAACCAACGATGGTGGAGATGAAGTGGGGAGTATTTGCTATGCAGTGGTGGCCAAATAAATCAGCTATAGTTTTACAGTTGTACTGAAAAGCTGAAATGCAACTTTACAAATTGGGAAGAAATTCTGTGTTTACAGTTCATGCATAATTAAACAGTCAAAATGAAACAGAAAATGACATCCACTCATGATGAATATTTCAACTAAAGTTGACATTTATCTTTTTCATTCAATGTGACTTTACAAGGACCTCAAAGTGTAACCTTGCATACAGTTACAGTACAGCTACAAAGGTTTTGGTATATATGATGTCAATGGCATGCCACCAAGCACTCATGACTAATTACTCAAAAAAGACAGCCATAGACTATAGACTACATGGGCTTAGTACATTCTTAAATCACTCACCATTCTTCCAGGAATGCCCATTGATCCTTTGTCTCCCTAGTGATCAGTGCAAAGCCAAAATGAAAATCAGTAACAATGACATATTGCATATCTACAATCTACAGTCATGAGCTTAACTTCACTAGTTCTGGTGTGCCTCAATGGACTGTTATTCAGCCATGTGTTAATATGCAAAATGCTCTTTATTCATTGACTCAATGAATGCTAATAAAGCAAGCAGAGAGCTTAAGATGAGTTCAAAAACTATAGGTCAACTATGTACGAAGATAAGCGCACACTGATGGTCAAGCAGCAAGTTTTATCAGCGATTATATAATTCTAATGAAGGCATGAGGTTAATGCTGATCATCACCATTTTCCTGCCACAGTTTATAGTAGTTTGGGAGTGGACAGTCATGTTGGGAGTGTTTGACAGTTATAAATTCTATCCTGTCCTAATCAGCTATTGTATCCCCACTCAGCTAACACCCCACCTACAGTACAGTACTCTCTTGATGATGGAGAAACTCCCCAAAACATATGGTAAATGTGTGTTCTGTAATCTAAGATATTGATATAATAAACCATCACAAGGATTCACCATTCATTGTCCTGGTTTGGTAGCGCATTTCCAAACACTGTACACTTTTTTAACACGGCCATAAACTCCTGCCATGCTGAAGTGACTTATGCAAAGGTGTTAATTCCTACAGCTGTTTTTATTTGCATTCCTAACGCAGGGTCAGTGCATTAGAAGAACTGTGAGTGTTGACAGCTCGCTGACGACTCACTCAAATAACACGTAATAGAAAAGAGAGGGCGGGTGACGGGGCTGGCTGGCCAAACCCACTATAACTCAGAAGCCAACAAAACATTTGCTAAATCACTGAATGTGCTTGTGGACTGTTGACCTGCAGGTGCTTAATCTTACGAAGCTTCCAGACATTATTGTAAAGGGCTACAGTATGTTAGGACAAAAGATCTTTAGAGTTAATTTACTGCCTACTGCTGAATATCCCAGGAGACATGTTGCCTAAATGCTATCGGCCCTGTCCAAGGTGCTGATTTAAGACAAAGGTTGTACTGCATTAATTAATTTCAACAACATGGCCTATGCAATATACTGTATTTCCACTTTAAGAATGGCTGCTATAAATTATCACCATTTAGAATTATGTTACATGATGGTATTTCATCTGTAGAGAAAATTTAAGAATCATACAAAGACACTTTTTAGTTGACCATGTCTACATGGTTATTACAAAAGCTAAAGGCAAACACTAAAATTTAAATTAGTGTCGGATGATCTTCCCCCAGGATGAAGTTTTAACATGGCATTTGCATTTAGATTCTAAAAACAACCAGAAATATGATCTGTTCCATGTGTTTCAAGTAAAAACATAACAGCCTACAGGTTTGGAACAACATACATGTGAGTAAAAGACTGATATTTTATTTTTTGGCCCCACCCGTCTGGTTTACATAGACACATCAGACACAAAGATCTTACTGTGGTCTTCATCTCAAACAATGTGTCCAAACGTCAGGTGCAAAGCATTTATACGTCTCAAAAGTGAAACATTAGATATCCCCCATGGTGCTGTTACAAGGGCGTTGAACTCAGTGCAAAGTTTATAATTCAAGCAGTCAATAGAACATTCCACTGGAACATTAGCAGTAAAGCTTGCATACTAATACTGCATACTAATCTCTCTGTTGCAGGCCAATACTCATTTGAAGTCAATGCAAGCAAGAGGCTATTTATTCAATCATTTATAATTTTGCATTAAGGCCCACTGCCAAAATTCAGTAGGTTTATTTGGAATATGAACAAAACACGCATGGGTTTCTAAACTGATCTGGAAAAAAGTACTCTAGACACAAAGGAGTCTGGGTTTGAGACCCTAAAGCACATAGCAACAAATCAGATGTATTAAATGGCTATATATGTGTGACTAAGTCTAAATTTACAAACCAAATGTGCTCCTGAATAGTTCAAAAGTAAACAAAGTATGCATGCCAAAATCAATATTTTTTAAAGAATGAATCTAATGGACACATTTTGTTCTGACTTGCCACCGTCCCTCTGCCCTTTCGTCCTGAGAAAACACAACATTTCATTCCATTTCCTGACAATGCAATCAATCAAGAACTTTGGCAGGGATCATATCCACACACTGACCAAACCTGTCAACATTTGAAACAAAAAAGAACTTAAGAACGAGCTGTTTCTTCCGTTTCTTCATTTTTTTTAGATTTTATGGCAAAGTTTTACAAGGACAGCTGCCATGAGTGATGGGGGTGCGCAGGTTATAATTGGCAGGCGGGAGCAGAGTTCACATATAAGATGAGCTTCTTCTAACATACCGTAATAAATAACAGATGTGTTTGAGTTTCAGTCAGTAATATTAGAATTACAGCAGAAATTCAGAAGAGTGAATTAAGAAAGATGCCAAAGAGCCTGAGAGAATACAATCAAATATTAAACACGATGTGCTAACTTGCTGTATATAGAGACTTGTCCATTTACACAGACTGGCTCAACTTATCTGTTTTAGGGGAATTTATAGTGGGGTCCAAAAACTAGAGTAAAATAGCTTCTATTTAGGATTGTTTGTCCAATGTAATACAAACATTTTTATTCTAAATTATTTTTTATTATTATAAAAACTTTTTTTTAGATTTTTAGACCCCACTCTTGGTCCATATTAAAGAAATAACCTAAACATACTCTGATTACATAAATTGACTGTATCAACGCAGTCCCTTTGTTAAAAGTAGGTCTCAATATTTTCTAATACAGAAGCTTTTAAACATGCTTTTGATAATAGTTGTATGTTGAACAGACAGACAATTGAACATGAGAGACTAAGGCAGTTACCGGAAAGCCAGCTCGCCCAGGTGGACCCTGAGAAAAGGGGTGAGAAAAATGGGTACAGAATAGAGAAAGAACCAGTCAACATTAAGAAAAACACAACACCTTGCCAAGCCAAAATAAAACTAACCAGGATGCAGTAAGTTTGCCCTTGGAATGGGTTAATTTGATTGATTCAAATCACAATATTGTGTACAAATATATTCAAGAACTTTGTGATCCAACAATAAATTTTATTGTGGCAAGGCGTAAAGATATCAGTGGGCAAACACTCCAAAGGATGCATTCCACAAGTGCAAACACCATCAAATGCTTGTACAACAGAATTTCTTTTGTACCCCATCTTGTTTAATAACATTGGCATGTTTCTTTAATGTGATGGCATGTTTTTAAAATAAGCTTTATTGATGCAAATTGATGCAGTTCATTACTAATCATAATTGACATTTAAGCATGAGCATTTCAGTGCATTTACTGAAACATCAATTGCCATCAACAAAGAAAAGTACCACATGTCTTCAGGGGCCCATTCATGCATGAAAGATATAGTCCCACAAATGAATGTGCCAGCAGAGAATCGTATTTTACCCTAATCTAAAAACATCTCATGCATGACTTCAGAGCTGATTGAGGACATCCCTCTGCCTTAAATCAAATCAAACAATCAGTTCAGTTCTGCTTTCTGTTGCGCAAAAACGGTGTAAAATGTTCAGGACAAAGATTTCTAAGACTCACGTCTTAATAGTTAAGACCTGACAGCTGTTTAATCATTCAAAGAAAGATCTTTTCAGTAAAGACCACCGTTACACTCTTCATTATCTGATGATGTTGTTATGGCTTATTTCATGTGTCTGTGGAAATAAATACAAGCGTGTTTGTTGGCTTTCCTCTTGGCCAGCGGTGTGGAGAGGGAAGTGATATATCAAGCCTTAGCCCAGGGGAGGAAACTATTGCAGACAGACAAAAACATCCGCGGCACTATCTCCTGCATGCACTCTTTGAAATGACCAAAGGCCAGTCAGATTTCAAAAAGAGAGAAAATGTTAGGAC
>JAZGTJ010008184.1:0-13016 GCA_036877575.1 Botia almorhae | reverse complement strand
GGGGGGGGGGGGGATCCTTGATTAATTAGGGCGCTGAGAGGAATCTGTGTGATATATGTGTGCTATTTAAACCTTTCACTTGTATCCAAAACTTAAGTCAGCAGCTCTGCTTTCTTGCAACTCGCTTAATCTGTTTGACTCAACGGGCAGCATTATTGTATAAAGATACTATGTATGGATTCTGCTTTCAGACAGTACCATGATATCACGTCAAATGATGTAGAGCTCACTCAGGTGAGTTTTACATTTCACATTTTTACGCATTTGGCAGACGCTTTTATCCAAAGCAACTTGCATTGCATTGTACTATACATTGTTTCTGAGTATGTGCAATCCCTGGGATTGAACCCATGACCTTGGCGTTGTTAACGGTATGCTCTAACCACTGAGCTACAGGAAAGTTTTAGATATAACCAAGCAAATATTTGCTTATTTGTGGGTATAAAAGTTAAAAAACTGGGCATTAATGAATTAATTTTTGTCTTTAAGCCACTCCACCAGGTGCTAGCTTTATTCTCTTTTTGAACCACTGACACTCACACATAGGATTGTTGAATATCATAGACAGTTTTCTGCCTGACACCAGATTTGCATTTTGTAGGCAGGATATGATGCATTTGAACTTCACACACCTGAATTTAGTCATGCGTTTATGCCTGCCTGCCTCTGTATACTGCTACTGAAGTCAGTGTTTTACAGAGACACAGCCTCTTATTGCTAAACATAACATTGTACAGCTCGTCATTTCAGCTTTGATCATAACTTCTCTCTCTCTTTGTCTCTCTTCACTAAAGTGTGACAGACGAGTGTGACGATTTATTTAGAGCAGTTGATGGACATAATAAAAGGTCTTTAACATACTTCTCTCTTTCCTCCTTTAATCTTTCTCTCCGTTTCTTTTTCTCCACAAACATACACACAAGCATGCACACAGGAGTTTCTGGTGGCCAATTAAAGCTCATCATGCGTATGTGTTGATGAAGTCATCATTAAGCAGCCGCTGCCATCATTAAAGCAGGACTACTCTGGAGGACTCCTGCGGAGCACGCTATCCCACAACCCCCCATGCGTACTGCGGCCAGGGAGGGAGGGGGAGGTGTCAGAGAGCAATCGCGCACGACACACAGAACATGTCAGCGATTGTGTGTAATAATAATCACAAGAATGCTCATGATTTTGCAATTGCACTGGCCTGCCAATAACGGATGCATTTTTTGTGGGTGCTTGTACGTTAGGCTCCCCCTCGCAGAAGCACCCGTGTCTCACACTGCCCGTTCACAGCATGGTTTGTCTGTCCGCATTCAGTGTGGCTCTGCCCGCTGACATAAGTTTATTTACTCAAAACAGTCAGGTGAGCACACGCATACACGCACTCACATTGCAGGCACAGACTCTCTTTTTCACTTTTTCCCTTTAGCTTTCTCTCTGTCTCTCTCTTTGTCTGTCATGAAGATGGTTATGGTTTAAAATGGTGTTTATTAAGCTGTTCATCCATATGGTTGCTGAACTGCAGACATATGTGCTGCCAACTACATCTATTCCACCCCACCCCTCCCCTCCTCCTCGCCTCTCACTCCCTCGCTCCCTCTTTACACTTTCCTGAGGGTTCCAGACGAACGCTCCCAAAATCTCCACTCCTGTTCCCCCCACCTTTTCACACCCCACAGGATGTCTGTTTCAGATTCTGCCTCACACACTTACACACTCACTGCCATCTGTTTCTGAGCAAAATATTGCAAGTTTTGGCCCTGGTTTGGATATTTACCAGTGTTCACTGCTTCATTTTAGCTTTTTATGACGGTTGAAGTGTCAGTTTTGACTGTGAAAAATGCTTGAGGCAGGAAAGACATGGCACACTTTTAATTCTCATTTGATTAAACATTTTAAACATCCTAATGACTTAATGATTGCTGTGAATGGTTATCTCATCATAACACACAAACGATCAGCGTACTAATGTCAGTGCAAAACAAAACAGAACAGCGACTTCAGTTACAATGCTGTTTTATAACACATTATAATTATAACATTATAATAAGTCTTCTTATTTGTTTTTTATTGTTGTTTTGCTGTTTGCCCAGTGATTTAGTTAAAACTAAACTAATATAGCAATTAGAGATACATTTCAAATGAATTAAATGTAGATAAAGCTGTAAAGTGTGCTTGGCTACTTTTATGTGATTCTTACAGCTATTTGGGTGTTTATCTAAATGTATATTATGACTGCACCAGGACAGAACTAGAGCCAGAGATCTCTGCTGCAACACTGCAAGATCCTCACCTACAATAAGGTTCTTTAACCGATCCAAATGCTTGCTTGACACATCGTAACTAATGCCTTCATGGTAATACTCAAATGTAAACAGAAAAAATGGGGTATTGCAAAATTTGATGCACACCAATCCCAGTGCTTGTGAAAATAATGGTTCGATTATTGCATCTCAGTGAATGATTCATGCTGTGTGTAAATGTAAAACCTCTCTCAGCCACATACAGAGACAGACTGACACCAGTGCTAATCATCCTTGCTGCACTTGAACATGGAAGTGGTAAATTACACTGTAGGATTTCCTGATATTTTTAGCAATGAGCAATGATCTAATTCCTTTGAAATTTGACTATGCTTTACTTGCTACATAGCCTTCTGTTTACCTTTAGAACTGAAACTATACTTGAACTGTAATTGTCCATATAAATTGCTTAAAATGTTTTGCAAACAAATGTTGTTTAAACAGTAAATTAACAACCCGTTTTCCCATAAGTAGTCTATATAATGAGTTTTGAGATTTTAAACAGTTTTTCAAAAAAAAGAGTATTTTATTTGATCAATTGTTCAAAATGAGTAGCAAAACATTAAAAATGGAAATTTATTATGAAAGTGATAAAGAATAGACAATAATTCTCATAGATAAAGTAAAAAAGTAAAATTCATTTTTTGTCCTTTTATTCTTAAAGCATTTTTATTTATAGTTTTATAGAATTTTGTTATTACATGCATTTCTCGTCTTTTATCTGATCTAAAACAGGCAACTTGCATAATATCAGACTTAAACTCTATTCGACTATATACACTGTGCCTGTAGAATATTTGGACGCTTAAGCTGAATTTAAATGTACGATGTCTATATTTAAAATACATTTCAGGAAAAACTTTTTAAATTTGTTAAATTTGGGAAAACAAGTCTATCTTTGTTTATAGTGAATGTGTCTGTGTCCATAGTTAATAAGGTGAACTACATGTCATTCATTACTTTGTTAGTACACCTGTGTGACTGACTTACATCCACTAAGTAACGTTAATACATTAAGTACTGACCTATGTAAAATGTCATTACATTTTATGTATACATTGTATACATTATTTTTTACATATATTTACTTGCATATATGTATTTACTTGAATACTGAAATCACAAATCAAAAATATAAGATCAAGTGTATTTCATTTTTCTTAGTTTAAGATCATGCAAATCTTTAAACACAGTCATGGTTAATGAATGGAAATACTCTGTACACAAGGGTTCATTTGCTGGTTTACTTCTTTTTTCATCCATAATGTTTTTTTCTCATTAAAAGATGGTATCTCTGCTTATATTTTATGTTTGAGTTCCTTTGTCAGGGCTGTAAAATGATTCCTGTAAACTTCTATTTTATCATTAGATCTATCGCTAAAATAAAGGAGTGGACCTGTGTGTTTTTCTACCTGGTTGTCACGGGAACAGATCACAGTGGGCAGTAGTGGGAGAGACATGACATGAAGCCGCATGCAGAATCATTAACCATGTAAGACCGCTTTACAAATTCTCTCATTCACATAGTTGCACAACATGCACATAACCGGGTTAAAGAGGATACCATTAGTACTAACATTTTCCATTGTTAAATTTTGCATACATTTTAAAATCAAGATAAAAGGTATTTTTGTGAGATTTTCAATGCATCCATAACTGGACTCGAAACTTGAATTCCTGTCTATTCAACAGTTCTCTTTGTGTTGCCAGCACACATACTAGCCACAGCACCACAAAGTTGTTAAGTTTGTCATGGTTTGAGAAGTAATTAAATGAGACTTAATGGCAGGCTTAGGTGCAATAACTCATCAAAATATATTTTGTCAGTCGTGTTGTTAATCAGTTAAATTGTCATATTTTGAAATGTCTCCACACTTTCCACTGTGACCTTTCAATCTGCAAGAAAAATAGTTTGTAAAAGTGTTTTAAGATAATAGTTTGTATCCCAGAAGACACTGCGGGGAACCTCTCATTGCAGGCAAGCGGCCAAACATGTTCCAGTAGCGCTCTACATCAGCAAGCTTTTGTTTACCTGCTACAGTGTAACTCCATTAATGCATTGTGTTTTAAAAGTGCAATAAAATTGTCTAATTACAGTTTGTACAATATCTTAAAAAGAAATGTGTGTTTGCAGCTCTTCCCTTTTCACATGCTCCAACAACCACCCGTCTTTCAATCTCTTTTCTTTCCTCTTTTTCCAGTGAGCCGAGAGCGGGAAAGAGGATCAGGGAATGTGCGGAATGTGTGATGTAAAGCTGCAGAGGATGTGATGTGTGCACCTGCACACAGGATTGGATATCTGATAGCCTCAAAACAAACGCACCAAAACAATCTTTTTCACACTCGTCTCAATACACTGTTGTACTTGACAGTGATACTCAGGTGTCATTAGTTGGTGCGTTTTACTCTCACAACCCCTGCTCACACTGCAGGCTCAGGGTCAAATCTTAAGGTGATAGGTCAACCACAGGTTCGTTGAACACAATCTGACTCTGTTTCTTTTGACAGGAAGTTAGCGAGGAAAATTGCCGGCAGGCGTTATCCTTTTGTCTGAGTACGTGTGTGTGTAAGTGTTTTAAAAAGGTGTTTTCGTATTAATTTGAAAAAGAAACTGACAGTCATTTTTGTAATGACATTTTTGACAGTAAATTACTGAGGTTTGTCTTTATTAATTTTGGACATTATTTTATCATTTTTCTAGCAAATGTATTTCAGTGACTGAACACTGAAAATTTCGGTTAATGTGTTAATTGGCAGACATACGTCTTCGTTTACGACTCTTTGTAAATGCTAACAAAGATCTGTTAGAGAGGAACCTGCAAACAGCATGTGTTTAGCAGTAGGCTTACTGAATGACAGCACACACACACTCTTTCTGTTACACACAAACGCTCCAGATTTACAGCACTCTCTAACACAAATTCCTACTCTTTAGATACAGACACCATTATTTATACAGACACATACACACTTGCCTCTGTGCTGCGGGTACAGGATGGCTCATGTTAAAACTGGCTGGTAAACTGATTCCTCACATCACTTAAATTATTTTAGGCTAGTAGTCAGTTGGTACAGTAATTACTTTCTTAATTAAAATAACTCCACCAATCTGTATGTCTTAAAGCATTAGGAAATTTAGAATATAAAGCTACATCATTTTGAATTTTTAAAACACAAAGACCATTAAAACACTGTTAAAACACAAAGATTTACTAATTGGCTATGCAGACACAAAAAAAATTATAATTCAAAATATTGACTTCAGGTCAGCCTTTGCAAAAGCTCACATAACTTGTTAGTTTTTAAGTACATTTTTTTAAAAAGAGACAGCAACAGATTAATAGATGGATAAGCTGATATTTTCTTACAGGAGAAAGCTGTCAAAACATTAGTTAATTTCAGCAGAGGTATTTTAATCAAATAAGGTGATCAGTCCTTAGAGTACATTACACACATATACACACCACACCCAGGTGGTCGAGTCCTCTGCAGTTAGATTTAGAATCTGAAATATCTTGGCTAATAACATTAAATAAATAGTGCTTTTCTTGGTCTTGTGTGTTCATTTGGACAGTGTCTATGTTCGTTTTAAGCATCAGACATCACATCTATGTCCTCAGATCCGGCCTGTTTGGTGGCAATTCTCCAGCGGCTGATATGGTGGTTTCCCTTCTTCTTCTGTGTGCACTCTGGGCCTTCTTCCTCCAGTTTCTGTCTCTTATACTTGGTCCTGCGGTTCTGGAACCACACCTTCACCTGAGGGCAGCAGAGGTCCACATGAGCTCCAATCAAAACGTGTTTGTGAGTAACATTGCTATACAAGTGTTATCTACTGAACCCACACAGATTGCGACAACACAGCTGAAACATTTGTTTTATTAGCCGTTAACTTAGGACACAATGATAAATGAATGTAATTTGTGAATCGAACTTAATCAGTTACTATAAACTAAATCGATAGCGCTATATTATAGAACATAAAGCGATAAATATAAGGCAAGCCACGTCGAGATTTCCTCATCTTTTACAAAAATGCCTATTTGTATAGCCTGGTAATGCTTATTTGATGTAATTCTAAAAGTTTTATTTAGTTTTCTTGTAGTTTATTTGATGGAATATTGAGGAACACTGAAGAAAAATTAGCTTGCCAGGGTTAGATGACTAGGTCTGAAACAGCCATCACATTGCACCAAGTCTTTACAATATGATAAATTACTAAACATTTCCAAATTTCATAAAATGAGTAAATGTCGTGTTGTTAATACGTTGTTTTACAATTGTCACCTTCACAGAAAATAATGAAATTAATTACGCGTCTTTTGGGTCGCTGAAGAAGTTATGCAGTAGCCTATAGTTGTGATTTTGTGCTGCACACAGAACATGATAAAAATGGCGATATAGAGGGACACTCAGTGGATGATTATCTGAGATCTAAGCAGTATGCCTAATCGCAATATTAGGCAAGTATTGCAGGGGATGTAAACAGTACAGTGTAAACCCGGGCCTGTCGCGTTGCATGTACAGATTGAGAAACAACCTATTGTTCATTTTTAACCAACACTAATTATTTTAAATAACTAGTGGTTTGAAATTTATTTAATTTTAGACTTTTAGACGTGCCTCTTTTGCGTTGCTATACTTTTAAAGATTTAAGAAAGATACTTTGGACCTAATAGCTTTTAATGGATCATGGTTAGTGATTTTTGTTCATTTACAAACGTGTTTACCTGGTACTTAGACAAAGACGTTTTTTGGGAAACCAGCCAAAGAGATTAGGTAGGCTGCTGCTTACGTGCATATGAAGTTCTAGTGCTTTAAGAAACCCAGCCTAAGTTTTCAGTCTCCTACTCAATGCACAATGTATAACACGTATCAATCTTAATATTGTCATTTTTTCATAATTTTTGCTATTATATCTTTTTAGCACATTATTTATTTATTCATTAACATTTTGTGCGTATTTTGTCTGATTACGCGTTCATGATTTGGAATGTTTTACATTCAATTATTATAGCAGCTGTTATGTTATATAGTAATGTTGTGGCATCTGCATTTTATTATTTAATTATTTGAGTTAAGACTAGTGTTTGAGGGCTAAAATATTTAACTTTTAAACATATTAGATTTTTTGAGCATGGTAACAAGGACTACAAAACAGCTTTTGAACTTCTTAATGTTTACCTGGGTCTCGGATAGACTGAGGCTGTTAGCTAGCTGTTTCCGTTCGGCACCAACAACGTAATGGTTTTTCTCGAAGGCGCGTTCCAGACGCAGCAGCTGAGACGGTGAGAACGCGGTGCGGATCCGTTTGGGCTTCCTTGCGAAAGGACCATGCAGTAACAGCGTGTCTTGTGAGACGTCGTTACCTAAAAAAATAATTAATAATATTAATAACAACGGAAGGAAAATTCCATATTTTGTGCCCTTACGTTTACACAGTTGAATTGATTTGGAATGAGCACATTACTGGGCGGCTTGAAGTAAATTGTAGCGTTCCTTAACTCCATGCAGGCAACCGTACCCTAATGGAAAAAATGAATGTTTTCTCTTCTATATTAAGTCTGTATTGGTGTAAACTAACTTCATAAATATGAAAACTTTTAAGTTTCGGAATTGGTTATTTTTAAATGTTTGGCTTATTACAACCGAAGACAACTTTCAGAGCAGAGTAAATAAACTTTCTGTTTAATTACGCTATATGACTTCATTAAATGATATAACTGTTGAAATATTACAAACTATATTTTATGCGTTTTAAGCTAATAATTATAAACGGTTTCTATTGACCTTAATCGCCATTTAAATATATGAGTTTTGGCGCCTTTTTTGTATTAAATAGATTTTAAACAAAACTTCAAACCTTACTATTCTCAGTCTGAGCAAGATTTTTGTTGTCCGGCCTAAAAGATTATTTTAATGATTTATTTCTCATTGATTAAGAAAAAAATCATACTGCATACGTTAAACAGTGAATATTGATAAAATAAAGAAAATAAAAATATTAAAAAAAACAAATTAATTCCAAATAATATAAACATTACAGATAACAGATTTATTAAATGCTATTAATTAACGGAGCTTCACCAATCGAGTCGACAAGTGATCGGCATGGTTTTGCAACAATTTATTTGTGATGCACTTAGCGAAAGTAGACTTGGGTCTTCCCTGTTACATTATTATTAAACTAATAAATATGCAAACAGGTCTGCTCACTTTTGTCGTTTAGAGACCGAATAAGAACAATTTGTTGAATGGCCAGTGCAAAAGAATTGTGATACAGATGGTGTAACGAGTTCATCATCGGCACAGATTCCTCATCTGTCATTAGCTTTCATTGCAGTGACACTGATAAGAACACGAGAGGGTGGCAACAGTAATGAAATTTAATATGTTACTACAGTACAAATTAGAGTAGCCTAATTAATTAAAATACAAAGGTGACGTATTTACGCGTAGGTTGTCTTGGATACTCGAAAAATGGACATTTATATAATGCTGCGTTACTTGGCAGTGGTAATTATAAAAGCTTTACAAACTGCACAGAAAGGCTAAATAATAAAAACTTAAATTTTTACGTTGGTAGCAAACAGCCTAAAGCTGTTGAAAATCTCAAATTCAATATAGCTATCACTATTTCCAGGACTTTCCTCCTATGCGGTTAATTTAATCTTAAAAGAACAATGTTTCCTGGAGGATTGACATTGTCCTGTTGTGCGTGGACAGCGTATTTTAAATATGTGTACCCTGCGTTTAAGTAGCGCCGCGGGGTTTGACCAAAGCTGTAAGACCAGAATTTTAGATTTTCATCTGAACCTTATCTGACTTCAGCGTTTAAGTCAAAACCTCAACTATCAGTGTTATCCTGCTCCACAGCTGTAGCTTAGAGCCGAAGGCAAGCATTTCTGTAAGCAAGTACTTTATATTTCAGCTATCCCTTCTAATCAGAAACAATACAGGCTTTGCAGTTTCATGCAACACATATAATATCGCGTAGGCATATTTTTTTGTCAGTCAAATCAGGTTCATATCAGAGATATTGTCCAACTTACCTTGAAACCGATGGCCAAAAAATCTGTTCCTTAGGACCCATGGGTAAAAATTTAGTGGTTCACGATGCTGCGCGCCAAAGAAGTGCGGGTGCTGGAGGTGCGTGCTGCCGAGCTGGTGTGGGTGCATGCTCAGAGGTGCGTGGTTCACAGTCTCCGAAAACATTAGTTCGGGATTTGGGTAGATGGCACGGCCTGCGGGGCTTTGATAGCCGTTAAGAAAACTGTCAGCGGGCGCTGTGTAGCTTAGGGCGGTGGGACGAATAGGGTCTTCTGGTGTTAAGGGGCTTTCCTTCGCCACCAAAGATTCAATCGTAAAACACCGCTTTCCTGTTGCCGAGAACATTGTCCGTGAGGGTACCGGTTCAGTCCAACAAATAAGGTAACCTCCTTTAAGAGCTCCTTTAGTGATCTCTGTCAGTAGCAGCGTAATTTAAAGAGGCATTGTACTACAGTTAGAAGCAAGATTATTATTAATGTTCGCTACTTTAAACAATTACAGTGTAATCCATCGATCCACACATGTCCATAAATCATGAAGAGTGAAGTGAGAACACAGGCTGGAGAGCCATCGATTTGGATTAGAGGGACGCCACACAATGTCGTGTTAGACCGACACTCATTGGATGAAAGCCCTTGTCGCATATAGCTCAGCGGTGGGCGGGTCCTACATTCATTTGGGTCAGATAATGAACTCCATTAGTTTGATCATTCACTTCAATATAGCTGCCTTCAACAGGTCAATTCCTACACAGTGGATAATCAGAAACAAATTTCCCTGTCACACTTCCAACAGTACGCCTTCAGGGTTTATTAAACAGTCTATTACAAGTCTATTCCAGCGTTCCATTTAGGCTATTACAAAATTTACGGTATTTTATGCTTTTAACTACTTCTTAATACATTTATTATTTTAATATACAGTCTCTTAATCTATTCATAAATATAGTGAATATGAGCAGTAGTCTGTAATATTAACCTAATATTAAAAGCGACGCATTTGTTGCTATGAAAATAAGGTACATTGTAGCATAAGTTTGAAGTTTTTTCTTATTTAGCCAAACCCAGATATGTCTTTTAACAACACATGCATATTTTATTACATTTATAACCCTTATTATGCTGTCCTACACATTCAAAATGCGTAGAGGAGATACCAAGTTTTAATAGTGCGAAAGCTGTATTTGTGACACCTGCAATAGGCTTCGATGTTATTTACCTTATCGTTTATTTAAGTAGACAATTTAGATAATTATTTAATTATCTAAAATAAATAATTTAATTTAGAACATTTATGCACAGGTTATTTGTTACAACACAAAAGTAATAATAATAATTTCCAAAACTGTCCAACTGTAAATAGCAGTCACGGTAGGCTAAATTTGACCTTTCTTTTCTTATTAAAGCAGAGAAATGCTGCCATACATTGTGAATTTCCGTTAGGAAAAGGAGAATCAGCCCGTTTTATTTATTATCAAAAAGTTGCAGCGGTCCCACTTTTGTCTTCACTATACAAGCTATATTACAGTCATCTTTTCTTTAACCGGAGTCTGGCGATTATAATGAGAAGCCACTGACCCGTTTACGCAGTAATGTATTAACTTTGTCACTGCGTAGTTTCCAGAACTGGACATTGATAACATCTCATAGCAAGCCAAGCGGCCCGCACCTGTTTCCGATCACTCACCCGGTCCGTGTACTGGGAGCGAGATGCCACTTTGAGGTTTGTCCAGGTTACACGACTGAGCGGGTAAATTATTAAAAAAAATCGGTCTCCGAGTTTAAAAGAGTTTCAGGTAGAGCCAGTTTATAAACTTCTACCTCGCTATTAATTTACAGGCCGATGTAAACTTGCCTTTAGAGGTTATTCAGCGAGCGTTTCATGTTGTGCTTTTAAAGGTAATAATTAGACTAAATGTTGGGCAGGCTCGTTAACTCCAGTGAGTTAGAAAATCATTACAGTTGGGCATTAGTTGGCAGAACAACATGTTGAGCGCCTATTTAGAAAGCAAAATGCCCGTGATTACACACATTTAGGGCTTAGGAATGATCTCTTTACATTGATAAACGAATAAACCAGACAATTAAAGACTCATTAGTTGTTTAGCTTATAGAAGTATTAGCAATATTCATTTAATTTCAAGTACTTTTTTGTTATTTTTTGTTACTGTATCGTATCTGTATGTTGTGCTCATAACCTAAAGCTCTTAACACTACTAAAAAGAAAATTGTGCTGTTGCTTTTATTAGTGCTTAAAACACTAAATAAATGTTGCACTGCATCCAAAACATTCACATCAATATTTAGAACAACCTTGTTTATAACGATTTTATCCTAGGGTTCATTTGTGTGTGTGTATCTAACTGGTTAAAGGTATAAAATACATTTTTGCTGCCGGTTTGCTACCTTTTTAGCATGTCCTAAATAGCTGGTATTACACAAAAAGAGCAATGAAACATAATTTGCATTTTATTACATACGTTTCATATTTTCATATTTCAAATGCATCAATTCCCATGCCCATCACCAGGAATATGGTACATGCTCGCCCATACCAGCATTTAAAAGAACCTGCGTGGATCTCACTGTGCCATACGTGACCTAAAGGTGAAGTGAAAAGATTGAGAGAGAGCAATGTTTCCGTCTGCCACTCTTCTCTCTTGTTCCATAATTAAGAGCTCAAGGAATCTGTAATGAATGCTAATGGGGCAACCAGCCATCTGCACAAACACAGAATTAAAAACTACCATGCTGAGATAGAGAGAGAGAGATGGGAGGATGGGAGACCTCAAACCATTCACCCCATGGAATCTCTCCCTCTGTATTTCTCCAATACCATAAATGTTTCAGCTTTATTAGTTTAGATGAAGACAGCACAAGCAAAAAAGAAAATATTTTTGAAAAATATTCTCTATGAACACACAGAGAGGCTTCATTTTCGCGTTTTTGTGTTTGCAAAGATTGTGACGTTAATATGTATTTAGTAAAATATACATTTGTATGTGTGTATGTAGCCTTAAATTGGACGGATTCCATTTATGATCATTAATTCCAACAGGGGCCACCAGAGGGTTAAGGAATCGTAACGAAAACAGAGGAGTCTTCAGTGAAGGCTTTGTTTAGTTCTTAATTTTTCAGCATGCGTAAACATTCGGTAAAAAAGACAAGTAGAGATTTCAAGTAGAGAACAAGTTGATGGAAAAATTGGTAATAAAACAGAAAAAATGTTTTCTCATGTCGTTACAATTTACCCCAGCTAGCTTTACAATTTACCCTGGATTTGTTTAAATGATGTAGATTACATATATAAAATGTTAGAACAGTAAATAAATGGGCGTTAGAAGAATGCAGTTCCTCTATTCATTTAAAACCGCTCTAACTGGTTGCTATAATCTGTTTTGCAGTTAACTGCTGCCCTCTTGTGGTACAAAGTGTGAATTTGGCTAGCACATGGTTTTGCCTATAAAAAACAGATACATTGATGTATTTAAAAAAGCTAAGAGAGCCTACTTTTGTAAACTTATAAGGTAAATGAGATAAACGCAGACCATTTAAAAATACAGACTAGATAAATTCATTAATTGAATGTAAAATACTCTTTAGCTATATTATAGTATTATTTTATTACTGCAGCAATTGTTACATTCAATACAAACCTATTTCCCACAGTTAGCCAATC
>JAZGTJ010008183.1:0-21451 GCA_036877575.1 Botia almorhae | reverse complement strand
TGGGTTGTCGAGATCAAAACACTATATGTAGCAGCTGTGAATCAAATAAACGTATTATAAATTATGTCGTTTCTTTACTCTTACACTGAATGTTTGCTGCTTCGATCCAGATGAGTATTGAAAAGTGTTTTCCGCGACTGAAAAGGGCACGTGAGTCCTGAGTCCTGAGGACTTTCCATATGATAGGGCTTTAGAATCTTTTTTTAGGAAGCCCCGCAAAATAAGGTGCCCTAACAAAAGCTGCAGACTGTGCAGCAAGTAGGCTGTTGTATATGGTGTTAAATTAATGTAATAAAGTTCTGTGTAACCAATTATTAACAGTTTTTTTTAATTATTAACCCCCCCCCCCGGGCTGACCACCACACATTGCCTTCAAACCTGTGGGAAACACTGGATGTATATATAATATTAAACTATATACTATATATCATGACAGCTACAGTAAAAAATTTCCATTGTCAGAATGTGCCATATATGCCTTATACTTATGTCAGAAAATTATGTCTTTATAACATGGTCCCACTCATTAACATTAGTTAATGTACATTAATTTAAAATAAGCTATATATTTTACATTATTTATTAATCTTCATTAATGACAATTAATACAAATACAATTGTTTGTTTATTAGTTCATTTTACATTAATTTATGTTAACAGACATACTTTTTGATTAAAAAATGTATTAGTAAATATTAGTAAATGATTAACATTACTCACACTAAAACATTAAAACATTAAAATCACACTGATGTTTTTGGGATGTAGACTTATTTTAAAAGCTTCATTATTGTAGAAAAAAAGAGACAGAGACTTGCTCTGTAATCAAGGTAACTCGTCAAGAAAAAGTCATGAATGACCGATACTGTGTCAGCTTTACCTGCTCCAGCTGTTTCTGCACCATCCCCTGCTGCTCTGTCACATGCTTCAGCTGCTCTGCATCCTCTTCAGGAAACTCCCGTCCTGCTTTCTTGGCAGTCCTCTGTTTTGCTGACAGGGCCTTCTTTGATTTCCTGTGGGCTCCGATCTGCTCTTCCAGAAACTTCTGCTGCATCTGAAGCAGCTGCTGGGTATCCCTGAGCCAGTCCTCATACTGCACTTTCTGGGCATCATCTTAGAGGAAAAAGATAATTAAAATGCTTTGGAATCACATTTGCATATTCAGAATGACTGCCTTAGAATTGGAAAGAAAACCCTGATGTCCATAAATTGACATCTATAATTATTTTTAAAAAACTTACGGCCAAATCCTCTCGCAAAATTTGGAGGATTGGGTCGTGCCATTTGGGAAGCAAGCTTGCCATCCTAAATGAGACATCAATATTACTATAAGAAAACTTGTTAGCTTGAAAGCTTGTTTAATAGAGAACTGATATGAAGAAAGTCTGACAAGAACCTCACCTGTCCCGGAACCTGCATTGGTGTTATAGGTCCATTAGGGCCTGGTGATCCCTGCCCTGCCTGGACACTAATTGGGATTTTATGAAAAAGTGAGGAAAAATAGTCATCACCACAAATGGCCATCCAATAAAAAAAAACTCTATATTTTACTTAGGAATGACAATTCACTCACCTGTTCATGACCATTGGGGACATTCCCATGTTGTTCTGAACCATCATTTTATTGATCCCTTTTAAAGCAACCATCTTTGCCTTCATAATTGGGTCAGTGATAGCATCAAAATCTGAATACAATCAATGGAAATATTCTTTTGTTCATATCAATCAAACATATGCATATGTACAAGCTATGTTATAGTCCCAACCACTGCTAAGCAGCAATAGGCATTCTAAATAAAATCTAAAATCCAAAATCTCAAAAAACAAAACATTACAAATACACATACAAAATGTTCAGTGATGAAAAGAAAACATGTTTCGCTAAATTACGTTGTTGTAAGTAAATAAATTTTTTATTTTTTTTTAATCCTTTTAAAATAGGCATCTTGTTCTGTAACTGCTGGTAAAACTCTTAAGAATTTATCATCATATAAAAGAACACAGTTTAGCAAACGAACTGCAGGTCATTCACTGTCCAATTATTTCTACCTTACCATCATACCCTCTGTAAGTATTAGGACAGTAAAGAAAAACATTGCTCTCTTTTGTGGAGTCAGCTTCTTTGTCGTCTTCTTTGTCGTGTGTTGGCTTGGCTTATGTTATTCATACTGCAGAAGCAATAGACAGAACCAATACCACACCTTCTCTTCTTTTAATGTGTGAACAATGAACACAGCTGATCACTTACTATAGAAACACAATAGTGAGCCAAATGTCTCAATACTTAGCTTACATTACATAAAGGGATGAAACTCTGCTGTTCTTTTAAATTGGCTAAATATTTATGTTGAAATAAAATGTAACATTCTGTACCTTTGGCTTATATTCATCTTTTAATCTTAAAAGATTTGTTGACTCCACAGCAAACAGATTTTTTTTTTACTGTCCCTATACTTATGAAGGGCACTGTATATATCGGTATAGCAAAAAAAACGATGCATTGTTCTTTGGAGTCCTTGCTTGGCCCATTTCTTGCATAAAAATTAAATGGCTCCATTTTAAGAACCCCCAAAAGAGAGGGCCTAATAATATAAACTACAAATCACCTATGTTTGGGAAGAATGATTCACTGGAACGCTGTCTTATCATAGCCTGCATTTGCTTCTGCTGCTGTTGCTCCTGCCTCTCCTGATCTAGAAGATCTTGTAAAAGAAGGGGCTGCTCCTCTAGAAGCAGTGGTCTGTTCTGATGACCTTGCAGAGACAGCATTGCCTGCTGAGTAAGAATACTGTGTTGTTCCCCTGAGAGTAGAGCATCCTTTTGATCCATACCAAAAATATGGCTTTGTGGTTGTTCCTGAATAGAGCCTGTGACTTCTAATGTAGTTTCACAATGAGAAGACACCAATGTGTGGTTAATATTGAGTCCAGACTCCTTCCCCTGCACTGAGAAGTTTCGTTGGCCCAGCAGAGTGTTACTGAGTGGTATAGTTGCTTCCTGATTTAGAGGGTTGCTTTGTGCCACTGACTGTCCAAAGTGTTCTTGCTTTATTGATTCACCATCTGGTGACACATTAACCAGTAAACCTGAAAGCACTGGAGTAGCATCGGGATGAATTCCAGTCTTTACAACCTGTAAACTGGCATCAATATTACTTTCAACTATTGGATCTTTGCAAGAAGTGTCCTGAGACATACAATCTTTGATCCCATTTTTACTGTCCTCCTCAATTTTCAAGGAAACAAATCCTTGAACCTGAGGAGCTTCTTGACTAGTGTGGCCTTGAGGCTGATCAGTTGTGCCTACACTATCCTTTACTGTTGATGCAGAACAGTAGGATAAGGGTGTGTCACCAAAAGTTTCAGTCTTTTTCTCTGTTTTTGCCTTTTGGACATCTGATGTTTCAGTGTGGTCTTCTATAGGATCACTGAGATCTAAGTCTTCACTAAGATCTAAGTCAGCGTCAGCATAAGCTATAATATCAAATTTGCCAGATGTTAGAAAATCATCTAGATGCAAGTCATTTGTTTCAAGATCTAAGTCCTTTCCATCATCTGGGTCAAGATTTAGGTTTTCTAAATCAGCATCGACAAGATCCTTCACCTCAACATCTTCAAGGTCTTTCACAGCAGATTCATCAGTATCTATTTTCTCTTCAGGTACTTCATTTGTGGACAAAGGGACCTCATTATTTTGTCCAGTAGGTGTAGCAGCAACATTTGTGAGTAAGGGGGCACTGATACTCTCATTGGAAACAGGTTGGCTTATAGACCTTGTAAGGGGTATTTGTAAATGTCCAGCTCTTAGTGGAACACTGGACTGATTTAAATATCCCATGCTCAAAGACCCCTCCCTCTGTGTAACAGCTATCTTAGACCGATCCACTGTTGTGTCCATTGGCTTTGCAACCTGATTAAAGGGGAATCCAATTTCTTGACCTCCCATAAAACCTGAGGGTCTTTGTTGTGATGGTGATTCAATTCGATTTCCCTGCATAATCGGAGGTCCAAAGGGTAGCCGAAGCCTGCTATCTTGCGTTCTGTGTCTAAGTTCTATAAAAGGATGCCCCATAATGCTATGCGGTTGCACATGCATTGCATGAGGAGGCAGTTGGGGAGTTTCTATAGAACTGCTTCCTACTAATTTACCCAAGTCCATAGATATGGACCTTCTCATCTGTGGATAAGCTTCTATTATTGAGTCCTGCATTTGATGGGGTCTTGGAGCTCCTAGAGAACCTTGGACACCAGGAGTGATGGCCATTCTATAACAAACAAGAAACCCATTATATAATTGTTACTACATTTAATACAATGTATCGCAATGCACTGTATCACATTTTGTAATATGCAAATTTACCCACCTTGGCCCAAGCTGTCTTATATTTGAGTCATCTCTAGCAAACTGTGGCCTAAGAAACTGGCCTTCAGAGAAATGACCCTGTTGATCTCCTGGGTAAGGTCCATGGAATCTCTGAGCACCTCTTACAGTTCCTGGACCAGGATATGGTGGTGGTGGACAATTAAATATGTCACTTTGCTGGCCTGCAGCCTCCTGACTCCAGTGTTGAGGGGTTCCTGGAGGTATTGTCAAAGGATGGTCCTGGACACCCTTCTCCTCACGTATGGCACTTTTTTGCTGCTGTTGTCTGAGGATCAGCTCTCGAATACGTTGGCGCTGTTAACAAAAAAGTTGTGTTAGCCTGAGATGCTTTACAGTTAATGCATATTTAAAGTTTTCTATACAACACTTCACATAATTAAATTATAGCTATATAATATAACAGAATATAGTATATATAGAATATATAGTATAACAGAAAACACAAAAAAACACACCTGTCTAAGTCTTTCTTCAGCTTCAGCAAGAGGTATGGTTTGAGCTTCAGTGCTGGGTTGACCCACAGCATGAGAATTGATACTTTGTATCAAACCTTGCTGCTCTTTATTTTCTGCACACTGAGAATGTTGAATTATAGGGGCCTGCTCAAAAGTGCCATGAATGGGAGTCTGATTAGGCTGACTGGATAGTGGCTGAGAGACAGTATCATCTGTCATAGTCAGATGTTTGAGAGGCTGAGGTCCATGTTTTGTTGGACTGGCAAAAGTGTCCTGCATCAAGACTTGAGGAGGAGAGAATGAATCTTGATTGGACATTGGCCCAGGTGCCATGGCCTGTCTGGCAA
Organism: Botia almorhae; assembly: GCA_036877575.1. NCBI lineage: Eukaryota > Metazoa > Chordata > Actinopteri > Cypriniformes > Botiidae > Botia > Botia almorhae. Next base: position 16,266 of record JAZGTJ010008183.1, on the reverse strand, counting down.
CTCCAGGGTGAGGTGCTTGTGAGGGATGTACACATGAATCATTTGGTAATGACTGGGATCTTCCTATTGACTGTGCACAAACATTTGTTGCTACTGAGCATGGAAGTCCTGGGGGTTGATTAAAAGGATCAGTGTTCCTTTGGTGGCTTGGAGATTTAGGGAACCTGTCTGGAATTCCTGAGCGTGGGGTCCCAGGGGGCTGTGCATAAGGATCCATTGACATTGGAGACATTATGCAGTTTTGAGTGTGCTGCTGAGATTGCTGGGAGGGTTGGTTAAACATAACTGGATGGCGAGATGCAGGCTGCTGAGAGTACAGTTCAGGGTCATGTGGTCTAGGTGTGCCAGGCATTCTAGCATAAGGGTTAGAAAAAGGAGACTGACCAAAAGGGTCACTCGAAGGTCTTGGTGTAGCAGGCTGTTGTCCATAGGGATCACACTGAGAATAGTCTGGCCTAGGGGTTGAGGGGGCATGAGTATATGGGTTACATGAAGGCTGTCGTGCCATTGGCCCAGGTTGGGAAAATGGGAGGGCTTGAGGCTGCCGTGAAACCCTTTGATTTACATAGCCTTCATTTACTGCAGGACGTGGAGTGAGTGGAGGCTGTGCATATGGATCACTCTGTTGGCTCTGTAAGAATCCCTCAGTGGATCGAGGGGGCATCATTGGTCTTTCAAAGTGATCACCACTTACTCTCCTTGCATGCATACCTGCATACTGTTCCTGAGCCTGGGGGGGTGGCATAGGGGTTTTAAAGATCTGGACAGACCCCGATTCATTACTGCCTGGAATTGGAGTGAGTAAGGGACGAGCATAGGGGTCAGAGAGTATCATCCTGCCCTGGGGAATTCTTTGATAGGCTTCTTTTCTCACCCTAGAAAATGAATCATGGCCTGGGGAACCAATAAGATGTCTCCCTTCTAATGTCTGACCTGTTCTGGGAGGGCACATGGGTTTGAGAAAAGGGTCTGTATTTCCTGCTGGTCTCGGAGTGTCTGGGGGCTTGGCATATGGGTCATTGCATATGGCTGTTGGGGAACCAATGGGCTCTGAATGAACCATGGGAGATTTCCCTGATTCTGAGATATGGCGTGGAGTTCCTGACCCACTAGATGGTGGTCTGGGTGTACCCACCATTTTGGTGTAGGGGTCCCAGGGTGAGGATGGTCTAGAGCCAGAGGAGCTTGGAGAGAACATTTGAGGAGACTGTGGCTGAGATCCTGATGATGGGACAGGGGGATGAGGACGTAAAAAGACGTCATCTGGAGAACATGATGTGGGCGTGCCAGGCATTTGTGGTTTTGAAACTCCATTCTTTGAATTGGGCTGCTTGGGAGACATGTTCTCATTGTTAGATTGCACAGAGAGAGGACTCCTCATGCTACCAGAGGAGCCATGCTCATACTGGTTGACAGATGAGTGCTGTTGTTGTTGCTGCTGTTGAAGTTGTTCATTCTTCACTTGCTCAAGTTTCTGGGTAGCTTCAATCTTAGCTTGCTGCTTACTTTTTTGTCTCATTTGCTGCAACAAAGTTAAATGTATATTTGTTAATGATCAAACAATAAACTAATTTACGACAGAAGTAATTTATATCTTGCTTATATTAAAGATGTGTGCAATTAATAAACACATTACTAATATAATAAAGTAGGGAATGCTTCGGGAGAATAAAAAGACTTTTTACACTCATCATAAAGTCTTTATTTAATTCAAAACAGCTCAACCCTTTATTTCATTTTCTGCGACCAAACCATTTAAATACTTTCCGGGAAACAGGACCCCCAGATGTAATTTGAAGTTATGAGCATTGTGTTGTTAGCATACAGCAGGGTCCTCTGCATAAAAACAATGTTGGTATTTGAGCATTTTTCCTTCAGATATAATCCATTGTGCCTTCTGAAGTAACCAACGATGCTATAGCTTATTTTGGAGGCTGATCAGGCAAACACAGCAGAGATTAACATAAAAAGCTGTGACACATTTCATGTTAGTTTATGTTAAATTCTTAGACTCCAAAAATAAGATGGCAAAGAGCACAGATTAGAGATCTAATCTAATCACTAATCTGAAGCCTTAGGGTTCACCACCAGACCAAACAGAGAAAATAACTTTCAAATATTGCTGCAAGCAGAGATGATTTTTGCGCCGCCATCACCTGGTTCTTCTCAGTACAGAATGCACGGTGGGCACTTCCATTTAACTCTATAAATAATAGTGGAGTATTTAAAGTCCAATTTAAGAGCCACTTTCTGCTGCCAGTTGGTGGCACTGTAACTGTGACTCACATTAGCCACATCATTGTGATCAACCCCCAACACTAAACATATTCTCCAAGTCTGATGTAAATCACTCAATGCACACTTCCTGTTTGTCATTTGCCATAAATTAATTGCCTTGCCATGACAACACCGTCAGAGATATCAATAATCCATTCACAATTAAGCATCTTCTCTCCTTTACTCTGACCATGTTTAAAGCAACTTGGGTAAAGATGACTCTTTTAAACGCTGTTGTAAGTGACATATTTCTTTATGCCGTTTGGTGATGCTATGACTGTGACTCCCAATATCCATCTCTATGTCATAAAACAAACATCTCAAGTTTGAATGAAATCACTCAATGCACGCAGAAGATATGAGACACGTTTCCATTTTTTGCCATAAATGTATTGCCTCTCCATGGCAATATTGTTCAAGATATCAAAAGTCCCGTAACAATTTAGTATATTTAATGTTTTGGCATAATATTTGCCAAATTTGGTGACAATCCAGCAATGACAATCCAATGTCAGAAAATCCAATACAATTCAAAATGGCTGACTTCCTGTTGGGCAGAGCTAATTAATGTAATTTTGATTACTAAGGAAGTAATTTTGATTACGGCTTAATAAGAACAATACATGTTTCAAGTTTAATGATTGTTAAGTGAAACTAACCCAATCACTTTGGTCAAAAAGGACCATTACAGAGCCCCCCACCATGCCCATGTCTAAGCTTTTGCCCACATCTAACGGCTAACCCCTGTTATGTGTGTGCCAAATTTCATGCCATTTCAAACTTGTTAAGCACCTCAAACACCACAATCTTCAATGTCTTGGCATGATGCCAGCCTAATGGCTGATGACTCTGATGTGTGAGCATATTAAATGGCCCAAAACTCCTAAAAACCTTGAAAAAAATTCTAAAAAAAATAGGGTCCTTTGTACTTTTAGTGTTTGGGCCCTAATTGAAATGGCAACACGTCTCTTTATCAATCACAAACAGGTAAATATGACAAGACTTGTGACTATGACAAGTCCTGAATTTACCTGGAAATGATGTGGCAAAAACCCAGCAAAAGAGGCTTAAAAAATGCTTTAATTTGCTGTAAATAAAACCAAACTTTAAAAGTTCCCTATATCTGTCTGACAATTCGAAATATAATAGTCTGTTAGTTGTTTCCCAAACAGACATGCATATAAGACTTCAGTGATAAACCAATATACTGACCAGCCCAATAATTCACAATTTGTAAAGAATAATAAAATATTAAACAAATATTGTGTAAAATTAGTGTTTATCTAACCTAAAAATTTGATTGCAAATTCAATTAAATGTTTTTAACTACAGTGGCATTATATTGACCACCCTGCTCTTCAGATATCAGTAGTGGCACTGGCCATTTCAAAAACCCAAATCAGTTGACCACTACTAGACTTACCTGTCTAAACTTCCATTCTTGTTCATGCTCTGATTCCTTGTGCTTCAGTGGGTCTTTGAACAGTAATTCAGGATCCAGTAGTGGGATAGCAGGATCAAACACTTCTAAAGGCTGCTGAGGCTGCTGCCGCTTAATGGTCTCGTTGGACATCTGGACTTTGTTAATACGTAGGGCTGCCCTGTTATCTCTGGCCTTTTGCTGTGAATGTGAATGAGCGGTTGTGCAGTGTTGATATCAAGGACAGACCATCGAGATTCAAAGGTTGCATTCATTTGCTGAGATGACATGGTTTTTTTGGTAAATGCCTGAAAGCTTATAATTATTTTAAGTGCCACTCCTTTATATCATGGTAAATGTTCCATATCTTTTGAATTTTTTTCTCAGAAGTCCAGTTATATCACTGTAACCCCAATAAGCTTATTGGGTATCTATTTGTTTTTTAGACTTTGATAAACAGTGAAGCAAAATAGCTGCTGTGACAGTTGCCCAATTGGTTGAGAACTTTATAAAGGTAGTAGATACTAACATTTAGCTACAGGAACACAATCACAACGTTTTGAATGGACATCAATCATGACCTCTGACCTGTTTGTCTTCATGTTATACCAGACCAACGTTTACAAGAACACGCTCTGTGTGAATGACCCTAATCTATGACAAATTTTCAAAATGCATTGACATAATTTTAATAATATGGAATTAAAACATACAATCTTTTGATTTCTTAAGTCACGTTTTTGTAATGTTTATTCCATGCTTTTGACTGTAACCTTAAAGTGATATTTTTAAATTACTTAATTATTTTGGGGCATTTGGAGGCAAATATTACTATTATTTTGACTAAATAATCACCATGTCATGATTCTGATGACAATTTAAAAAACAATTGACAAGCCTTTTCTTAATCATTAAATACAACACACTCTGAAGGTTTGAGCAGAAACTCTGTAATCTTACCACATATGGAGCCCGGTCCTGTGAACTTGCCTTCCTCCACAGTTTAGCAATTTGCTTCACGCGTGTTGACCAGTCTAAATAGTTATAATATTACAATTAAAAATGTGTATTAGAGAATGACAATTAGAGCTATCAATAAGGTGTAATATTAGTACAGGATGTTCCAAAGAAAAAATTTGGCAACATAATCTTTAATCAACATGTAAACAACTTGCTCCATCTTGCAACTTGAACTTGATGTTTTTTGAATATCCCATCATGATCACAAGGTGTATGCCTAAATAAAATTAGTTTTGTAGACAAAATATAATTGTGCCAACATGTGAATTTGTTTTATTACTAAGCCAAAACTTTGAAATGGATGCCCGAACTGAACAATGATGATAATGCAGCCAATAAGAGCACAGCATAGATAGAAGCCTATTTAAAACTGTTTGAAAAACATCTCAGGGTGATGGCTCCTAAAATTGAATGATAAAATGCTAAAGGCAAATTTGTACTAATTTTATTAGTGACTTTGATGAAATGTAACAGTTTTGATTAGTTTTTGATGTTTTTATAGTCACAACATAATAAAAAACACCAATAGTTTTGACCATTTTACTGTTATTTTAAAATGTGGAAAAGTTTATAAAAAAAGAGAATGCGACCCAAAACATTTGACTGGTTATGTATATATAAAATATTTTTTTTCACACCTGGATATTCCTCCTTGAGGTTTGGAAAGTTGTCGTTAGTGTACAGCACAGGTGCAACAGTGGCAAGTTCTCCTAGTGTTTCCTCTTTCTCCCACTTGAGAGTGCTCTTCTGTGCTGTGGACATGGAGTCTCCCTCCACCTCAGATGAAGCAGCAGAAGCAGAGGCTGAAGATGAGCCTGTAGCAGACCATGGACCTGCGGTCTCCTGTGCCATCAAATTAAACTTCCTGTCCCTGTACAACAGATATCAATGTCATTCAGAAATACTAATTTCTACTAGTTCTAGTTCATGTATTTCTGAGGTAACTATAAACATGACCTAAGATTGTCTGTGAAAGGCACACGCTGAATGGGAGGGATATTGCGAGTCATATCGGGCCCTGCTCCAGAACCAATTTGGGACTGTGAAAACTCATGTTTGGGTTCCATCAGACCATTCATCAATGGCATCCGTGAAGCCATTCCTGTACAAAAACAGACCAATACAACTGACCTACAGTGCACAAACATACAACAAGGGCTGGCCTTCAAGACTGAAAACCATTTTTTTTTTGTTTTCTGTGTTTTATTTTTTATTTAATGTAAAGCTGCTTTGAAGCAATGCAACACTGTGAAAGCACTATATAAATAAAATTCAACTGAATTGAACAATGTAATTCAGTCTGCCAACATTTTGTTTAAACTCAGGTAAAGGCAAAGCAATTAATGCTAAAGTTACAGGTAGATTTTCTGTGACTCTAACATACTACAGATGCTGTCTTTCAGTGTGTATTTTTTATAGTAAAATGTTTTCTCTTGTTTCAATTGAATGTGCTAAAACAAATAAGGTATTCAATAACACTATAGTGCAATCAAAACACTTCTTTGTTAGTTTCAGCATCCCGATTAACCCAACATTGCAAGACTGATTTAACCAATGGCGTAATTTCTGGGAAGGGCTAGCTGTTTTAATTTGTGTGTTATCTTTTAGTGGGAGATGGGGGAATTCTGAAAACCTATTTAAAATTAACAGTTTAATTTCAGTGCCGCATAAGTTTACTAACCCTAACTTGTTTTACACCTTCATCATAACTATGTAATTACCATAACATTTTCCCAATGTGTCCAACACACCTGAGTTGGGTTGGGAACAGTGTAAAGCAGGTCCTGGACGTCCATGCAGGGTTTGCGTTCCTTGGATCTGTTGAGGCATCTGAAGAGGTTGGCTGGTGTTGGGGCTCAGAACAGCTGTAAACAGATCTTCCACATCCTTTCCACCGAGCTCTGCAGAAACACAAACCCTTAAAAAATGTACTTACAATATAACAAAATGAACATGTTGCCTGGCAGCTGTTGCTTTGTGTTTTTAACACACCTGGTATTTTGTAGAATCTGCTAAGTATTGATTCTGTAAGACAGAAAGACTCATTTTATAAAGCTGTTTAGGGAAGAAATGCATCAGTATTTCCCATAATGCATATGGTTAATGTATACGGACCATCAGTGACCATTTTGTCCAGCTCAGGGCTCAGGATGCCGTCCAGTGGCTCCTCTGATACCTGACGCAGGTGAGCTTGGCCTGGATGAGTCTGAGATGAGCCTAATCCCTCTCCTGTTAAAGGAGCAATGTCCAAACCTGTACATACACATACAGTACATACACAAAATCATTTATACAACTATCAATTAATGTCATGATCTGTTCAACCACCACCTTATTAAAAGGCACTGTGGTCAAATGCACTTAACTGAACTTTTAAACACTGTGGAGATGCTATAATAATAAATCACATCTTTATATTTTACCTGGAAAATAAGTATTATTGTTTAATGACGGTAAGGTTGATCTAAAAAAATTCAAGGAACAGCTGTAAAATTTCTGACATCATTAACTTACCCTCATGTCATTCCAAACACTTTCGTGGGACACAAAAAATGATACTATCAGTGATAATTTAGAGTAATATAACTTGAAGATGAAAAAAATCACATAAAAGCACTATTAAAGTAGTACATATGACTTGTTGACTATATTTTAAGTCATCTGAAGCCACATATTCACATGCAAATTGTGAATTTTAAAATGTTCTAAAAATACGCTCCGTATTCACCTAAACATTGTTGTGCTTTACAAAGAAAAGAAGTTATACAGGTTCAAAATGACAAAAATAAAAATAAATGATTATCAGAACATTCATTTTTGTAAAACTATCCCTACTGTGACAAGAAATCTAGTCTTTAATTTGATAGAGCTACCAGTTGTGCTGTTCCTGTAGCTCAACGGGTGGAGCATTGTGTTAGGAGTGCAAAGGTTCTGGGTTCGAACACACATACTGACAAAAACAAGTACACTGGAAATTCACTATGTGACGCTTTGGATAAAAGCTTTGGCCAAAGGCATAAATTATGAAAATCTAATGTAAATATTTTTCTTTATAAATAATAAAAATGTAATGCAGATGTAAAGTAAGCATAATTGAAAAGAGGGGGCAGTTGTGGCCTACTGGTTAGTGATTTGGACTTGTAATCAGAAGGTTGCTGGTTCGATTCCAGCACTGGGGGGTTGCAACTGAAGTGCCCTTGAGCAAGGCACCTAACCCCCAATTGCTCCCCGGGCGCAGTAATGTGCTGCCCACTGCTCCGGGTGTGTGTATGTGTTCACGATTGCAGTGTGTGTTCACTCCTCACCAGTGATGGGTTAAATGCAGAGGTCACATTTCGTGTATGGGTTACCATATCTGACAAATAGGTCACTTTTACTTTTCACTTTAAAAGGGGCATAGCGGATTTTTTTTAAAAGGGGCATAGCGGAAGTTTAACATAATAGGCAAAGTCCCACACCAGAGCAGATTGTGGATCTTGTTAGCTGATGGGAATAAGGCTGAATAAACTTGCAGCTTGCAGTGTCTTCAATGTATATATTTGTACAGTGTATTAATATATTGTTAGTATTAATATACTAACAATATACAGATGTATTAATATACAGATAGTTTATAAAGTCTCATCTTCCAATGCTGTTTGTACAGCAGGGACTAATGCACAACATTATCCAAAAACTCCAGGGCTGTTTTATTTATTAGATAAAGGTCTTGTGCAGATCTTACTGGAATGGTGCACCTATTCTTCACATCCATACAATCAGAGACCCTGACAGCAGCTCCAGACAGGAAGGCCACTGGTTCATGAAATTCTGTTTTCTAAACTGCCTGTCTAAAGTAGTGCAGTGTACATTGTGGGTGAGGAGTCCAATCAAAAACACTGTTTTAAAGTTAGAAAACCCAAACATTAGCATAAAAATTAAGCAAAAGGTATGTGAGGACAGATGATAAAGCGAATAACTAAAGAAAACATGAGCATGACTCTTACCAAATGGTGAAGGAGAGTAGCCAACTTGGAAAGGGCAAAAATCAAGACCTACAAAGACCCGAACCAAACACAATGAAGAATCAGCATGGAGAAATAATTGAAAAAGTGAGAGAGAGAGAGGGAGAGAGAGAGAGAGAAAGGAGAGACACACAGAGAGAGAGAGAGAGAGAGAGAGAAAGAGAGAGACTTTTGCTGAAACCACAAAGGATTCATAGACACTCTGTAATGAATGAGAATAATAATGTCAAAGAAACAAAAATTCCAAAGAAATTATGCATAATAAAAAGGGACAAGTAAGACCAGCATATTGAAAAACAAACAACAGTCTGAGCTGGGATTAACTAAATTAATGAAAATCAGCGACACTGCTAATTTGATTACATTTTTCAGGAATTACAATAAAACAGTAATTTACTTTTTTCTAATTTACATTCTGCAGCAACAAGTTACTGCACTGTTATATTGCTAAATAGCTATCTTACAGTTTCAATATTAATTCCTAAGACTGGCATAATTAGACGTAGAGTGATAGACCCTTAAAATTGCGAATGGTCATTGGGGTCTATAAAGGAGTAAACCTGAACAGCAAACTTTTGCTGTTATTTCTCGTACGTTTAGACTTTAATAATGGCCTACCGGACTCCTCTGTCTGCTTGCCAATGTTTTCAGAAAACATTCCCACCATCTCTGAGTCTGATTTCAGCTCTTCAGACATCTCCATCAGAGGCTCCTCAGAGTTCTCTGTGGAAACGGACGAGGAGGAAGGTAACTACCAGGGTCTAACAGGTCTAAATTTTGCAGACTATCCTCAAAGTCAAAATGAAATGGCTTTGGCAACCCATTTACCATAATTTCCTGTATTTTTGAGAAAAACAGGATAGTCGCTATAAAAATAAAAAGGGTGGGACTTCTTCCATTGGGAATTGACTGGATCATGAAAAGTGGGCTTTTAAGGAGGCTTTTTGATAAGCCTTCTTTAAATATATTGTATAATTACTATAATTGTGGTATAATTGCCAAGGTTTCAAGCAGCAACACAAAGCAATGTCTAAATAGCTATTTGGCTTTTGGTAACCATAACTTACATGTAACACGTACGTTATGAGGCAGAGTAAGACATTTTTGATAAATTTGATTAATTATGCACAATACAATTAGGAACATGAATTATGAAAATAAATACAGTGAATTTTGATTTCATGTTGAACTCATTTGACTGGACATGAATGTCAAATGGCAGGGTAGTACTGTAATAATGGAAAAAGACAAAAAGATTAAAAAGGCAGTGAGACAATGTGTGTCCCTGCATCTATGAGAAACATACGTGTAGTTACTGCTTTACTGGGCAGTGGCATTGCTGAGGCACCAAGACAAGAATTGGACAAAAGCTTTATCTGATTGGCCACAAGCTGTTTCCTGTCACGCTCATCCTCCAGCAGTCGTGATGTTTCCTGTCGGCTCTGTTTGCTCTTGTCCAACAGGTCTTTCCCAAAAAAGGCCTCCTGGAAGCAAAGATATAGTCAAAGAACTTTAATATTTTAAGTATGCAAAATGTCAATCATTTTTGCATGCACTATGGGAATGTTAAAGATATTGTAATAATTACTTTTTGCTGCAATGAAGTCATTTAGGTTTTTACTTCAATGGCCGTTCTACTAAGTATTTGACTTTTAACGTCAGATTGCTGTTTTGCAAAATGAAAATGTCTTCATTGCTTTTAAATATGAAATATAATATAGTAAAATATACGTATACAAACATCCCTCATTCACATTTAACAGCAGGAGCAAACTGTCAAAGCACTTATCATGGCAATATGACCCCATTAAACTATAATGAGCAACCGTGAGCAATGCATGTACAAGGTGACTTTTTATATTATGAATTGTATAAAAACACAAAGTACATTCTCTCGTCCATCTAGTAAAGGCTGACATGAGTTTTGAATCAATACATGAAGCCATTATCTTGCCTATAAACAAGCATCTATAAAACTAAAATTGTAAATTCTCTGCTATTTCCAGGTTTTTTGTGACGGCAGAAATCCAAATCAGAAGAAACAGTAACTACATAATACCACACACAAGCTAAGGCCAAAAGTCAATCATTCATCCCACAGATGACAGCAATTCACTTTTGATACATTTCTGGATACATCATAACATACAAAGCGAAACACATCAGCTTGAGTCACACTGCAATGCAATAATTTTTAAATGAAAACTCCTCAGACGTTTGTTGATGGAAGCAGGTTTGTCAGAGCAGACTGAGTGAGTGCCATTTCTCTGGCTCTCAGTTAAACTACTCTGACTTTTATGTTGTCAGACCCTCTTAAATGAGCTTAAGTTTCAGTCAACCTCACCGCACAAGCAGGGCATGCTATGTGTTATAAGATGCACAACGCTGCAAGTGCAGTGCTTTTAAGAGGCAAGCATGAAAATGACATGCTTTGCTGTATTGGGCCTTGGTTGTTCTGTCACTTCAGCTCAAGTCACCTCACATCCCCTGAGAACCTGCCCGGCTACGGCATTAAAAGCCTCCATTTTCAATAATTCATTTGAAGCGGCTCTTCTGAGAAGCACATTCTAGTTGGATGCTGGTGGCTCAGCTAGCATTAGCTTGAGTTTTCACCATCCAATTACGTCATTCTTATAGTTACATTAACTTATGTGTGGTCACAGATGAAAGTACATTTGCTGTTTTACACATGCCTGAATATGCCTCATCCAATCGGCAGTTTTACAATATTTGTGTATATACACTACTCACAATAAGTTAGGGATATTGTGAGAGACTCAGTGGATGTCATACATACAGTGTTTGTTTCACTTCAGACATTTTTGGGATAGGGAGGCAATTGTATTGGGGTGATAGACACACCTCATTTTGTGTTTTCCATGTAATGGTCTCATTGTGCACAGGTGTGCCTTATATTGGGGCCAATACCAAAAGACAACCCTTTTCAATGTGGCATCAATTTCAACATTCTGTGGGTATAAAAAGCTGGTATTGTCCGTAAGTCATTCACAGCCATGAACACATGACGTCACTTAACGGACGAGCAGCGCCACCTGGCCTTGGGGCACCTTCGGGTCGGTGGCAGGCAGTCAGATGTTGCTCGTGAACTTGGTGTGTCTTAAAGTGTCATCAGCAGACTTGCATCAAGACACAGAACTACTGGCAGAGTTCATGACAGACCCAGAAGTGGAGCCCCACGAGTGACAGACTGCAACGATGACCGGTACCTAAAGACCTATGCACTCAGACATCGTTATGCAACTGCCACACAGCTGCAGGCCCGTTTACGAGATGTGAGGGGTACTAGGGTTTCCAGACAAACCATTTGCAACTGACTCCACCGCTTTGGCTTGAATGCCAGACGACCATTGCAGGTGCCTCCACTGACACCAAGACACCGCCGTGAACGTTTGCAGTGGGCACAAGACCATGTGACCTGGACAATGCAGCAGTGGTCTACCGTCCTGTTCACTGATGAGTGTCAGGTCACCTTGCACAGAAATGATGGTCGTCAGCGTTGCTGGAGAAGGCGAGGTGAGCGATACGCTGAGGTCAACATGGTCCTCAGGGTTTCCTTTGGTGGAGGAGGTGTAACAGTCACGGCAGGCATCACCAGTCAGCGCAAAACAGATTTGGTTATTGTAGATGGCTCAGTCACTGCACGTTTACCTCAGAGACATCATAGAACCCATCATCATCCCCCAATTCCACCAGCACACCCCCAACTTTCTGTTCATGGATGATAATGCTCCACCACATCGTGGAAGAATTGTCACAGCTCGACTTCAGGAAGTTGGAGTGCCTCATATGGTATGGTCATCAATGTCCCCTGACCTGAACCCCATAGAGCACGTCTGGGACCAGTTGAAGCAGACTGCATGATCGTACCCCACCCCCACGTGACTTGGCAGAACTGCGTGTAGCACTTGTGGAAGAGTGGAACGCACTGCCTCAGAACAACATCATTAGGCTAGTGAGGAGCATGAGACGTCGCTGTCAAGCTGTCATTGCGGCAAATGGTGGAAACACCCGCTACTGACATTGTCAATTTTTGTTATTTGGGGCTATCCTTGTTATTGTCTAAATTTTTGGGGTAATAAATATTAAACTAATGAAAATGGTGTTTCTTCTCATACATTATTAGTAATATCAAAGGGAACTTTTACTTATTTCATTAAAATTCAGAGCAAATAGGAAAGGCACTCATGTAAATAACAATATCCCTAACTTATTGTGAGTAGTGTATTTAATGACAGCCTTAAGTGGACCCTTAGGTTTTTGGCATTCAGCAAAATCATCTGTTCCTGACATTTCCTCTTTTGGTCATCGACTGTGAGTGACACCACTTCCCAATACAAATGCCCCATACTATAGTTCCCCCCATGACAGGTTTGTACGCAAGGCATCAGGAATGCAAAAAGAATTGTAAATGCTTTTGAGTTTTGGCAGACTCTGTATGCATTTCAGAGGAAATAAAATAGCAAACAGGTAATTGCTATTGCAAATTAAATATGACAGGGTTGTAACTCGTAAGACATGGGAAATGCATTTAAAAAATGGACTTTGTGGTTTCAATTAAAATTTGGCACACATTGTACCTTTGTGTAAACGAAAATGCAAATGATTTACGTTTGCATTTGAACTGTCACAACTTTTGCACCCACAAATAGAAAATACAATTACAAATGCAATTTGCAATTCTTTTTTAAAATTGTCAGACAAAATGCTCCATACTCTGAAGCCAGACTCTGCTGTCTTTAAAACATTTTATTGCATTGTGTTTTGTTTTCTCTCAGGAGATTATTCCATTAAAAAAATGTTCAACAAAGTCAGACCTGACTCAATTGTAGAATTTTTATTGAAAACTATTTGCAATAAAAATTGCAATAAGCAATTTTAGAGAAACACTTAATTAAAACCAACACCTAAACAAACACATCCCTCCCTTCATTGTTGTACTTCTGTTCTTCATGTTTCACATGTATAATGTAAGCTGTAAAGTCACAGCTTGATGACTGGACTGCATAAATTTACGTGACCTCATAAATTGTGAGATTTAGCTTTACATTACATGCAATTTACTCATACAATGAGAGTTGGTATTTAACAAAAACATTGCTAAAATTGCATAGCGTATGTCCGCCTTTACACAGACTGTGCGTAAACAATATTTTTCCAACACACAGAACAGACAGCTGCACATTTAAGAGCCACGGTATGTAAACTCTTGAACAGGATAAATAGATGTACAATCTTATTAATTTGGTTAATATGATTTTTGTTAATAACATCTGGTTTTAGTAATGCCCTTCAGGAACTACATAAGATATTTACATATATAACAGTAGACAAAATAAAATGTATCTTTAGAATAGCATCAGAACAGTTTAGGTAAATATATATTTATGTATAGTAAAAACACCACTAAAAGGATTAAGAGGTAAGAGGTGGAAAGAGATTAAATAACATTTGTTTATCTAGGAAAACATTAATTTAGAAATGAATACTGTTCATATTGTTAATCCATGATGATTTACAATCAACTTCAACTAGCAATTTATACAACTTGGAAAATTATACCAAACTACATTAATCACAACACCTCCACCAATGCAGATGTGTGAAGAGGACCTTCAAACAGGAAGAACTCTTGCCACTTTAACCCATCAACAATATTAGCGGCAAAAGAAACAAAGCCAGTTCAGGACAACACTCAACTTATTGTCAAGTGAGGCCAAACCAGTTTACTGCCAGAATAATGTCAAATTAACATTTTAGTCATTTATTTTAGTAATTTGTTACTTGGTATTGAGTTTGTCACACTAATTTTTGTTCATGTAATGATGTAAAACAAATAGACTTAAGCATAATAACTAATGCACTTAATTATCAAAGATAAAGGTCTTCATTCTGTAATTATTAACAAAACATATACAATGACTGGCAATCACAAAAAAATCTGCAGGATTAATTAATTATGCCCAATGAATGAGAATGCAAGCCGTGTGAGAAATAGCAGAAGTAGGAATTTAAAAAAGCAGTTAAATGCTGATCACTCCCCCACAGGAAACGTCACACATTATAAACAAACAAGTGTAAGCTAACAGAAACTAGGATTAAAAGGACAAAAATTTCAAAACAGTTCAGAGACAATGTATTGCGTAAGGGAGAGAATGTAGTGGTCTAGACAGAAGGCAGAGGCTGTGTTACGTGCACAGACTTTTATTTTGAAGTTTTCTGTTTGGTTTCGTTTTTTTTGTTTTCACACTTCCTGTTAATGATCATCACCTGTTGTCACCCAGATTAGTTCCCCGTTCGGATATTTAGTTTGTTGGTTATTGTTTTGTGAATGTTGGATGTCTCGTGTATGCTCTTGGTTTTTTTGTGTTCTTGTGGACTATCTTGTTTGGACTACGCTATTGTGCATCTGTTGTTGCCTGACTTTAAACGGTTAGTGTTTGTTTGTTTTTTCCATGATTAAATAACTTGTTATTTATTTCCACGTCCTGCCCCTGAGTCTTCGTTTTACCAAACTCTGTAAACACTACCGTAACAGAATAACTGACCAACCAAACAACACTTTTTCTTTTTCCGCCCTTTTTTTCCATCAACAGAATGGCAGAGACATGGAGGTATACGTGCAAGAGTTTTTGGATTTTGCGTATGACTCCACATTTGATGACCTCACCCTAATGGAGGTACTGTGGTGTGGGCTGGACGCACTTCACTGCTTCGTCATGCGATGCGCGGATTTAGCGTGGACTCTGAACGGTTACGTAAACTTCGCTCTATGGTTAGCAGGATCAGAACCTTATCGTGGACAAGCAGATTCCAGCCCCAGGTTACAGATGTGGTTGTCACCAGCCTGAAACCCAATCAGTTATCAACCCGTGAGGCGGAGCAGCAGCTAGAGCCCACCGCGGATGTAGAGCCAGAGCCTGGCGTGACTGAGAGGTGGATCGACCCGGATCCTGAGCTGAATGAGACGTCCGACCAGGTGCATGAGCTGGCTGCATCAGACGCAATGGTGGATGTGCCTGTGGAACACAAGGGGAGTTTGGAGGACCCTGCCCACGACACCACTGCTGGGGGTGAGTATGAACTGGACTCAAGTTCAGAAACTATTGTTTCCAAATTTCAAAGAATTATCAGTGTTGAAAGTAATCCCACCCAAACCCTCTACCACCTTCTCTTATGTCTTTGTCAGTCGCCTCATCTCCGATGTCGCTGGAGCCTGTCAGCCCCTCTGCTCACCCTCAGCCCACCAAAAGTGTCATGGGCTCGCCGCGGGTCTGCCCGACACCAGCCACAACTACGCTGAGGACGGAAGATCCCTTAGCTCTGCCTTCAGTGCCCAGACTCCTCCTCGGCCCTTCGACCCTTCGGCTCCACTGCGTCTTCCAGCTCCCACGTCACAGTTTTTAGAATGAGTAATAATCCCTTTAATCTAGTTACAGTACATGTCCCTGTTGAAGGTCAGTGAATTTAAGCTAATTATTTATTTTTTGCAGTAATATCAAAGGTAAAACTTAAAACTATGGTATT